>JAAFCE010009127.1:10575806-10601051 GCA_013389805.1 Trigoniulus corallinus
TTAAATATATACTGATTTTGCTAGTGAAGAGATATTCCCTTATCTCTACATTTAGTCAGCCTCCTCCAACCAGCCCACAAATTTTTGGGCAAGTTTTTCACAGAGAGAAGCTTTGCTAAGTAGTCCTGGAGAGCCAGGCTGAGCAATCGTTTCACCTCTCCTCTTGCCCTCGAGAATCGCTGTTTAAGAAAAGGAGAGGGGCACTTTTTATTTTCTAAAAAAAAGATGTCTTTTGCGTTTTATCTGTATAATAAGTTCAGCACTGAACCAGCAAGGGTAACGACAGTGACGTTCCCTTCTACATTTTGTAGGAACACAAGCTGCTATTTCTTACCATAGAATCGAATAAAAGTCCTGAACAGCAGCTGCTGGATCTAGAATTTGGAGTAGTTGTTCCCACTGGAAGTTTGCCAAGCTATGATATAATTTGATGAAATTTACAGCATACTAATCGAAATACACATGTTCTTCCTGGGAATATCCCTCCCTATGCGGTGTCAATTCAAATGAACATATTAGTGCTGAATGACTTGTGTCCAATTTAGAGAGGGGAAGTGTTGTTTCACTTATTACACTTTGAATTTCTTAGAAACATAGGTCCAATAGTCAACCCATACTGTTTCAAATAGAATTTAATTAAGGAAGGTTAGTAAATGGAGAAAGTGGAATCAATGACCTTGACTTGGATGTTTGTATAGTTCTACAATAATTTGGTGTCACCCCGGACCAATCAATGTGAGGGACATTAAAATCCTTCAATACAATAACTTGGGACAGTGCAGTCAACCTAATTGTCAGTGCATCCGTCACTGGTGTAAATTCAGATGTTGATAGGGCAGGAGACAGATAACAGGCTACTAATGTTAAGTGGCGTTGGTAGGTAGGATTTAACGATATTGCCAACACATGGTCTTGTATACATAGACTTGGTAAGACGATAAAGTCATTGCCAATATTCCTACAATTTAAGGCCACCAGTAGGCATCCACCAAAATAAGAGGGTGACTTATCCTGCCAGAAGACAAAATATTCAGGTTGGAAGAATGAATCTGAAGTGATCTCCTCAGAAAGTCAAGTTTCTATCAACACTACAATATCATATAGTGTCAACAAAATATTGGCAAGAAAAGTATCCCTCTTTGAACATGAACTTCTAACATTTTGATAGTATACTCTAATGTTATGAGGAGTCATTTTAAGTCCAAAACTAGAGGGGTGTCCTCTCTCCCCCTTGAAACCTTACCAGCAGTGGTGCCAGACGCACACTCTCTTGATGACCCAATTACCAATTCAGATTTAATCATTGACTCGTGTAATGGGACAACAAACATCTTAATGAGCACGTCTTCTGGCCACAGCTCAATTGACATTAATGAATCTGGGTCCTTACCAATATAATTCACATAGAATGATGAATATGAGTCATGCTTTGTATTTAATTGGGCAATTAAGCCCTGGAAACCCTGTCTAAGTTTGGAAAGATTTTCATCAATGTTTTGAAATAAAGCATCTGGATTCAGTCATTAAATAAAAAATCGTATAAAACGAAACTTAGGTAATGCATGGAGGGAGGAGGAGGTACCAGTACACTTCGGAGGTGTCTGGGCTACTGTACAGTGCCTAACATGGACACTAGAGCCTGTGGAAGCAGAGGGCCCTGAAACCAAAATTGCCTATTCGACTCCAGATGGATTTACAGAGTTCCTACCACTATTGTAATTGTTCAAAGCCATTGTATTTCTACTAGTGTTAAACCTGTCTTTAGATACGACTCAGCAAATGTGATACTCGGATTCCCTAAAGCTACTGCAGCTGCCATCTCTACACGAAAGGCTGATAGCTCTGAGCATAAGTGGTGAAGCTCTGTCAAGATAGCATTATTAGACGTCATGTACTCCTTAAGGACCTGTGCGAATGCCAATAAAGGGGCAATGCTGTATGTAATTGTCCATGACACTAGAGAGACCAGCAGGGTCTCAAACTCAGGTGCCAAGATTGGCACTTCCATTAATGGAGAGGTTATAATATCTCCCTGTCGTCCAGCCTTTATTGGCGTGCTTTCACCATGCTATAATAGGCAACTCTGAAATTTGGATCCAGCAGTGGTGGATCTGATGCCTTTACACTAATGCAATCAATATGTGATTTGTGCAGACAAATCAAGCATTTTAAAGCCATGCTCCTTGGACAGATATCCTTACCACAAGTAAGGCATCACCTGTGTGAGGCCAATCCTCAACTAAATTTCCACCCTCACTAATATATGACATGGCTTGTCTATCATGCAGCAGTCAAGCCAACAATCAGGGGTCGTCATATTCTACAATGGCGCTCTTACCAATGAAAAGCAAACAAACTGTTGTAGCAGACGACCAGCAAAAGGCTTAACTCACGCTGACCAGAACTTTAATTTTTTTTTGAAAAAAAAACTACTCCCAAACTGCCAACTTGGGCCTTAATATTTCCCACAAGATAGTAAACGCCAACGTCACATTCTAAAAAAATATTTCAATTTAAGAAAACTTATTCCAAACTCAATTTATTATAAAGAACAAAAAAGTCACATTAACATAAAATCGACGCCACCTAGTGATTTGGGAAATCAATGGAAAAACACACTTTGTGTGATATTTTCTCTCCTATACAACATAGACCTGTAAATTTCTGCAAGAATGAAGGGAATGATGTACTCCAATCATATGCAAAGCGGTATGGCTGTAGCTTTAATAGAAATTGAGATATAGTAATAGAAAAATAGAGTTTTCACATTCAAATCAATGGAAAAATACACTTTGTGCGATATTTTCTGTCCTATAGGACATAGAACTGTAAATTTTGTGAAAATGTAGCAAATGAGGTACTCCAATAACTACCAAAACTCCATGGCTGTAGCTTTAGTAGAACTTGAGATATTGCAAAAAGGAATATGAAGTTTTACCACTGAAACCAATGGGAAAACACTCTTTGTGCATTTTGTCTCCTATACAGGATAGAACTGAAAATTTTGGCTAGAATTAAGGGAATATGGAACTCCAATCATGTGCAGAACGGCATGGCTGCAGCTTTAATAGAAATAATGATATAGCAAAAAGAAGAATGGAGTTTTTTCATTAAAATCAATAGGAAATCACACTTTCTGCTATATCTTCTCTTCTACACAACATAGAATTGTAAATTTTTAGAGAATGTAGGGAATAAGGTTCTCCAAACATGGGCAAAACCGCTTGGATGTAGCTATTATACAAATAGAGATAAAGCAAAAAAAATTGAGTTTTAACAATGAAATCAGTAGGAAATAATCTTTGTGCGATATTTTCTCTCCTATACAGCATTGAGATGTAAATTTTTGTGAGAATGTAGGGAATGAGGTGCTCCAATTATTTGCAAAATGGCATAGCGGTAGCTTTAATGGAGATTGAAATATAGCAAAATGAATTATTCCATTAAAATCTATAGGTAAACGCACTTTGTGCATTTTTTCTCCTAAAAGATTAAGAAATGTAAATTTTGGTCAGAATGTAGGGAATGTGGTACTCCAATCACGTGTAAAAACGCATGGCTGCAGCTTCAATAGAAATGGAGAAATAGCAAAAAGAAAAATGGAGTTTTCACATTGAAATCAATGGGAAAACACTTCTTGTGCGATATTTTCTTTCTTATACATAATTGAATCATAAATTTTATCCAGAATGTGGTACTCAAATAATGCGCAAAATGGCATGGCTGTAGCTTTAATAGAAATTGAGATATTGCAAAAAGAGAAATGGAGTTCTTACATTGAAATTAATTGTAAAACAATCTTTGTGCGATATTTTCTCTCCTGTACAACATAGAACAGTAAATTTTAGCAAAAATGGAGGGAATAAGGTACTCCAATCATGTGCAAAACGGCATGGCTTTTGCTTTCTTAGAAATTGAGCTACAGGAAAAGGAAACGTGGAGTTTTTACATTAAAATCAATGGTAAAATACACGTTGTGCAATACTTTTATTACTAAATATCAATGAATCATAACTTTTACCTAGAATGTGGGTAATGAGGTACTGCAGTCATGTGCAAAGCGGCATTTATGTAGCTTTAAAGGAAATTGAGATATAGCAAAAAGAAATATGAAGTCTTTCCATTTCAATCATATGGAAAAACACTTTGTGCTATATTTTCTCTGCTATACAATATAGAACTGTAAATTTTGACAAAAATGTAGGAAATGAGGCACCCAAATCATGTGCAATATGCCATGGCTGAATCCTTGATAGAAATTGAGGTAAGGCAAAAAGAAAAATGGGGTTTTTTACAATGGAATCAATTGTAAAATGCACTTTGTGTGATATATTTTCTTTCCTATACATAATAGAATCACAACGTTTATCCAGAATTTTGGGAATGTGGTACTCCAATCCAGTAAAAAAACGGCATGGCTGTGACTCTAATAGAAATTGAGATGTAGCAGATTAAAAAATTGAGTCTTTACATTGAAATCATTGGGAAAACACACTTTGCACGATATCTTCTGTCCTATGCAGCATAGGACTGTACATTTTTTAAAGAAATGAGGGAATAACGTACTCGATCATGAGCAAAATGGCATGGCTGTAGATTTTGTAGAAATTGATATTTTGTCAAATGAAAAATGGAGTTTTTACATTGAATTCAATGGGAAAACATACTTTGTTTGATATTTTCTCTCCTATTCAACATAGAATTGTAAATTTTTGGGAGAATGTAAGGAATGAGGCACTCAAATCATTCGCAAAGTGGCACAGCTGTAGCTTTGATAGAAATTGAGATATAGCAGAAAAAATGGAAGTTTTACAATGAAATCATTCGAAAAACACACTATGTGAAAAATTTTCTCTCATATACAACATAGAAATGTAAATTTCTGAGAGAATGTAGTGAATCAATTACTCCAATCATGTGCAGCTTGAATGGAAATTGAGATTTAGGAAAAAGAAAACTCAAGTATTTGTAATGAAACCAATGGGAATACACACTTTGTGTGATATTTTCTCTCCTGTACAACATAGAAATGTAAATTTGTGTTAAAATTTAAGGAATGAGGTACATCAATCTTGTGCAAAATGGCATGGGTGGAGCTTTCATAGAAAAAGAAATATAGCAAAAAGAAATATTAAGATTTTGTAATGAAATCAATGGATAATCACACTTTGTGCGATATTTTCTTTCCTATACATAATAGAACAACAAATTTTGGACGGAATGTAGGAAATCTGGCACTCTAATCATGTATGAATCGGCATAGCTGTAGCTTTAAAAAATTAAGATATAGCAAAAAGAAAAATGGACTTTTTGCAATAAAATCAATGAAAAACACTCTGCACAATATTTTCTCTCCTATACATAATAGAATTATATTTTTTATCAAGAATGTTGGGAATGTGGTACTCCAATCATGTGCAAAATGGCATTGCTGTAGCTTTATTAGAAATTTAGATATAGCAAAAAGAAAAGTTGTGTTTTTACGTTAAAATCAATGGGAAAACACAGTTTCTGCGATATTTTCTCTTCTTCAACATAGAACTCTAAATTTTTTCAAGAATGTACTGAATGAGGTACTCCAATCATGTGCAAAACGGCATGGCTGTAGCATTAATAGAAATTTAGATGTAGGAAAAACGAAAAAGGAGTTTTTACATAGAAATCAATGGGAAATATATTTGTACAAGATTTTCTCTCCTATACAACATAGAACTTTAAATTATTGAGAGAATGTTGGAAATCAGGTACACCAATCATGCGTAAAATGGAATGGGTGTAGCTTTAATGGAATTTGAGATATGGCAGAAAGAAAAATAATGTTTTTAAATTAAAATCAAATGGAAAACACACTTTGTGCAAAATTTTCTCTCTTATTTAACATAGCGAGACTGTAGGGAATTTGGTAGTCTAATCATGTGCAAAATGGCTTTGCTGTATCTTTATTAGAAATTGAGATACCGCAAAAATGAAAAATTGAGTTTTTACATTCAAATCAATGGGAAAAAACACTTTGTGCGAAATTTTCTCATCTGTGCAAGATAGAACAGAAAATTTTTGCAAGAATGAAGGGAATGAGGTTCTCCAATCATGTTCCAAACGGCATGGCTGTAGCTGTAATAAAAATTGAGGTAAAGCAAAATGAAAAATGGAGTTTTTATGTTGAAATCTACTGGAAAACACACTTAAAACACACTTCTCCTATAGAACATAAAACTGTAAAAATTTTAGAGAGAATTTAGGGAATGAGGTACTCCAATCATGTGCAAAACGGCATGGCTTTATATTTTAAAAAAATTCAGATATAGCAAAACGAAATATAAAATGTTTCTTCTCAAACAAATGGGAAAGCACTTTGTGCAATACTTTCTCTCCTGTACAACATAATTCTGTAACACGTTGTGAGAATGTAGGTAATAAGGTAATCAAATGATGTGCAAAATCGCATGGCTGTAGCTTTAAAAAAAATTTAGATATAGAAAAAAGAAAAATGGAGTATTTTCATTTAAATCAATGCGAAACACACCTTGTGTGATATTTTCTCTTGTATACAACATAGAACTGTAAATTTTTATAAGAATGTAGGGAATGAGGTACTGAAATCATTTGCGAAATGGCATGGATGTAGCTTTAATAGAAATTTAAATATAGCAAAATAAAAATTGGAGTTTTTACTTTGAAATCAATTCGAAAACACACGTTGTGATATATTTTCTTTCCTTTATATAACAGAATCATAAATTTTACTTAGAATGCTAGGAATGGTGTACTCCAGTCATGTGCAAAACGCCATGGCTGCAGCTATAATAGAAATTGAGATTTAGCAAAAATAGGGAAAAGGAGTTTTTACATTGAAATCAATTAGAAAACACACTTTGTGCAATGTTTTCTTTCCTATACATAATAGAATCATAAGTTTTTATCAAGAATGTTTTGAATATGGTACTCCATTCAAGTGCTAAACGGCATGGCTATAGCTGTAAAATAGAAATTGAGATATAGTAAAATGAACAATGGAGATTTTACATTGAATTCAATAGCAAAACTCAGTTTTATCGATATTTTCTCTCCTATACAACATTTAACTGTAAATTTTTGCATGAAAGTAAGGAATGAGGTATTCCAATCATGTGCAAAATGGCTTGGCTGTAGCTTTAAACAAATTGAGATATAGCAAAAAGAAAAATGGAGATTTCACATTGAAATCAATGAAAAATCACAAATTGTGCATTTTTTTCTTTCCTTTGAATAATATAATCATAACTTTTATTAAAAATGTTGGGAATTTGGTACTCCAATTTTGTGCAAAACGGCATGGCTTTAGCTTTAATAGAAATTGAGATATAGCAAAAAGAAAAATAAAGTTTTAACTGTGAAATCAATAGGAAATCGCCTTGTGTGATATTTTCCCTTCTATACAACATCATCATCATCATCTCACTCTTCTCCCACCTGAGGCAGGGTCGGGTCTGCAGGTTCTAATCCTCCACTCTAGCCTATCCACCACCAGGTCCTCCAACCCCACACACCTCGATATCCCTCTGCACCACCTACTCACACGTCCATTTTGGTCCTCCCCTACCTCTGTTGCCCACAACCACCTGCATTCCCACAATGGACCTTTTAATCTCCTCCTCTCCTCTCCTCATCACATGCCCATACCACCTCAACCTACTCTCTCTTATCTTCTCCACAATATCTCCCACCCTACGCTACCTCTATCATAATCATTTCAAATTCTGTTGAATCTTGACACCCCACACAAGTAGTGCAGCATTCGCATCTCCACCACTTGCATTTGCTTTTCATGGTTCTTCCTAGCTGCCCAGCCATCTGAGCCATTCAGCATAGCAGGCCTAATGACGGTTCTGTAGACTTTACCCTTCAACTTTACTGGAACCTGGCGGTCACACAGGACCCCATTTGACTGCTTCGACTTCAGCCATCCTGTATTAATTCTATGGGCCATGTCAGAATCAATTTCCCCATTGCTCTGGAAGACTGAACTGCTGAAATCCTCTCTCACCGTTGTCCCTGGTCAGTAAAATTGAATGCTAGGTACTCAGTCTTCTTCATATTTACCTTAACACCCCCTCTTTCCACTGCTGTCCCAAAAAATTGTAGGCCTTTTTGTTCATTCTATTTGGACTCCTTCATCCTTTCTACATCATCAGCAAACACCAGGCACTGTTGCACCCTACCCCCCACTCCTATCAGCAGCTCATCCATTACCAGATTGAAGAGATATTGACTAAGTGCTCACCCTTGATGCACACCCGCCAGCACATTGAAACCTGCAGTGTTTTCCCATGCTGTCCTAACCCTAGCAAAGGAACCTGCATACATATCCTGCACTATCCTAATATGGCCGTCATCTACCCCTTTCTTTAATAAAATGCTCCACAGTACCTGTGTAGGGACACTGTCATAGGCCTTCTCCAAGTCAACAAATACTACATGGAGGTCCTTCTTTGCTTCTCTATGCTTCTCTATCACCGTTTATAAAATAAACATTATTTCCATGGTAGACCTACCAGGCATAAACCCAAATTGGTTTCCCTAGATGCTTGTCTGGTATCTGAGCTGATATTCTATGACATGCTCCCACAGCTTCATAGAATGGCTCACCAGCTTTATGCCCCCATAGTTTCCACAATCATGTTGATCACCTTTCCCCTTGAACAATGGAATTATCCAACTCTCTCTTCATGTAGATGGCATCCTATCACCATTTGCTAGCTTATTAAATTGCTTCCCTAACCATGTAATTCCTGTTGTCCATAAGGTGTGCCAAACATCATTAGGGATCTTATCTGGGCCTACTGCTTTGTGACCTTTCATTTTTCGAAGGGCTCTGACAATTTTAGCCTCACTTACCCCATCTACTGCCTTAGGAGTGATTGGGTTGCCGCCTGTGGCTGTAGCACAGGAGGCTAGAATAATGAGACCATGATAGTATTCCTTTCACCTTTTCATTACCTCTGCTGGCTTGAACAGGACCCTACCATTTGTATCCTTGACCATTATAGCAATGGTAACATCCTTACTAATTCTACCCCTGGTCTTAGCCAGTCTTAAAACTGCTTTCTCTCCTTCCCTTTTTCCCAACTTCTCATATATAGCCTCATACTTTTGGTACTTGGCCAGGGCAATGGTCCTCCTTGAATATTTCTTGGCCTGAACATAGTTAATCCTTGAAACCTGAACCCCTATTTCTCTCCACCATTGGAAAGCTACCTTCTTTAGTTTGATGACAGCTTTCACTTCATCATTCCACTACCATGTCTGCCTACCCTGATAACATCCTCCAATTCTGCCCCTAACTTACAGTGCCTCTCCTTACCTCCTAATCTTCCTAGCAACCCTGTCCCACATGGCATTTGCTGACCCATCCCAGTCCCTGTCAACCTGGCTGAGGACCTCCTGCTGGAATTCCAGTGCCTTCGTGGGCAACTTCCACCACTTAACTACTGATCCTCCCTTCCAGGTATGTTGCTTGACTGTCCCCTCTATTTGTAATTTCATCATAAGCAGCTTATGGCCACTGTTCTTCTGAAAATCCTCACTAATAACACCTAGCAGTCACAAATCTCTGCTGTGTGCTGCTTTCTAACAATTAAAAAGTCTATCTTGGACCTCCCCGGTGGTGATTGGAATGTTATTAGGTTCTATTCCCTCATTATGAACCACGTTTTGGCTAATGCAAGGCCATGTGCTCTTCTGTCCCAAGGACCTTCTGCCCCTCAGGGTTGATCGTGCCATATCTTCACCATCCTGAACCATCCCTACCCACATGCTCATTAATGTCACCCCCAATAATTAAGTGCTCATTTCCCTTGCCCTGTCTAATTCTGCTGTTTACTGACTGTACTACTTCATTGAAGTTACTCCAAAAATCCACTTTAGCTGTGTCACCCAGGCCTGCTTGGGGTGCATAGGCACTTATGAGATAAAGCCCTATACCCTGCCAAACTATTGAGACTAACATTATCCTACTGCTAACTCTTGTGACTGAGGTGATCCTCTGCTGCAAGTCCCTACTGATTACAATGCCCACCCCATTTTGCCCTTCTACACAGCCTGTAAAAGTAAGTTTGCATCCTTCACCTAGCAACCTTGATCTATTTCCCCTCCATTTGGTCTCCCACAGAAATGCAACCTAATGCACCTGTTCCTTAGGGTGTCCACTACTTCCTAAGTTTTTCCTGTAATGGTCCCTCCATTCCATGTCCCTACTCTGAGCCTGACTCCTTTACCATTTGTGACATCTCAGACTGGGAGAACCCCAGTCAGATGTCCATAACCCACAGAAATAATAGCAGGGCCAACTGTGGGGGGTGCCGTTCTACCCCACAGGAGACACTCAACAATTGTAGCTTTGCCAAGTGAGTGGAGATCTCACACTCACCTTACTAGACCTATTTACACTATACTGGAGGTGTGCAGCTTTAGTAGTGCATGTCTCCAGTGGGGAAAGACATAACAAATATCCATAGCAGTAATGTTATACCAATAATATTACTAATAATAATAATATTAACAATAATAACAATATTAATAATAATAATATTAATAATTAAAAAATTTTGCTGTGGATGGTCGTTACCCTGATACAGAGCGCTGCATGGTCACTGACAGAGAAGAAATGCACACTACAATGGAGCATGATGAGATCTGTGATTAATTCCACATGGTTAGGCTTATGCCACCAAACCACGTAGAGAGTTTCCCACCCCTGAAATCTTCAAACCCCCACAGCCTTACCTTACTCTAGAAAACGTGAACATTTACCCAGCCAAAGGTGGTCTATTTTGGAATTTCATAGACAAAGCACTCACTATGGTGAAAAACACCAAGGCATGAGCAAATCAGGAACAAGGGAGACCGGCGCCACCTAGTGATCTCCAATTCTATACAACATATAACTGTAAATTTTTGTGAGAATGTAGGGAATGAAGTACTGCAATCATGTGCAAAACAGCATGGCTGTAGCTTGAATAGAAATGAAGATATAGCAAAATAAAAAAAAGAAAATTTTTACATTGAATTCATTGAGAAAACACTTCTTTTGCTATGTTTTCCCCCTATACAACATAGAACTGTAAACTTTTGTGAGAATGTAGGGAATGAGGTACTCCAATCTTGTACAAAATGGCATGGCTGGAGCTTTAAAAGAAATTGAGATGTAGCAAAAATAAAAATTTAGTTTTTACATTGAAATCAATGAGAAAACACACATTGTGCGATATATTTATTTCTATACATAATAGAATCATAACTTTTATCCATAATGTTGGGAATGTGGTACTCCAATCATATGCAAATTGGCATGGCTGTAGCTTTAATAGAAATTGAGATATAGCAAAAAAGAAATTGGCGTTTTACATTGATATCAATGAAAAATCTACTTTGTGGAATATATTCTCTCCTTTACAACATAGAACTGTAAATTTTTGAGAATGTAGGAAATGAGGCACTCCAATCATGTGCAAAACGGCATGGGTGTAGCTTTAATAGAAATTGAGATTAAGTTTTTACATGGAAATCAATGGGAAAACACTATTTTGGCAATATTTTCTTTCCTGTACACAATAGAATAATAACTTTTGTCCAGAATGTTGGGAATGTGGTACTCCAGTAATGTGCAATATAGCATTGCTGTAGCTTTAATACAAATTTAAGTATGATAAAAAGAAAAATAGAGTTTTTACATTTAAATCAATGGGAAAACTCACTTTGTGTGATATTTTCTCTCCTTTACAACATAGAACTGTAAATTTTTGTGAGAATGTAGGAAATGAGGTATTGCAATCACGTGGAAAAACGACAATGCTGCAGCATTAAAAGAAATTAAAATATAGCAAAAAGAAATTGAGTTTTTAAATTTAAATCAATGGATAACACACTTTGTGCGATAATTTCTCTCCAATACATAATAGAATCATAACTGTATAGGTGATTTTCAAAACGGCATGGCTGTAGATTTAATAGAAATATCGAAATAGAAAAAAGAAAAATAGAGTTTTTACATTGAAATCAATAGGAAAACACACTTTGTGTGACATTTTCACTCCCATACAAAATAGAAATGTAAATTTTTAGCAAGAATGTAGGGAATAATGTACTCCAATCATTTGCAAAACGGCATGGCTCTACCTTTATTAGAAATTGCGATATAGCAAAAAAAAATTGAATTTTTACACTAAAATCAATGGGAAAACACACTTTGTGCAATATTTTGATTCCTTTATATAATAGAATCATAACTTTTACCCAGAATGTTGGGATTGGGGTACTCCAATCATGTGCCAACGGCATTGCTGTAGCCTTAATAGAAATTGAGATATTGTAAATAGAAAAATGCAGTTTTTACATTGTAATCAACAGAAAAACTCACTTTGTGTGATATTTTCTGTCCTATACAACATAGAACTATAAATTTTTGCGAGAATTTAGGGATTGACGTACTCCAATCATCTGCAAAACGGCATGGGTGTAGCTTTAATAAAAATTGAGATATAGCAAATAGAAAAATATGGGTTTTCAAATAGTACAATATTTTCTCTCCTATACGACATAGTACTGTAAATATTTTCGTGAATGTAGTGAATTACGTACTTCTATCACATGCAAAAGGGCATGGCTTTATCTTTAATAGAAATTGAGATATAGTAAAGCGAAAAATGGAGTTTTTAAATAGAAATCAATGGGAAAATACACTTTGTGCGAAAATTTTTTCCTATAGATAATAGAATAATAATTTTTCAATAGAATGTGGGGAGTGTGGTACTCCATTTATGTGCAAAACGGAATAGTTGTAGCATTAAAAGAAATTGAGACATAAAAAAAAGAAAAATGTAGTTTTTACATTGAAATCAATAGGAAAAACATTTTGTGCAATATTTTTTTTCTATACAACGTAGAACAGTAAATTTTTTCGAGAATATAGGGATTGAGGTACTCCATTCATGTGCAAAATGGCATGGCTGTAGCTTTAATAGAAATTCAGATATATCATAAAGAAAAATTGAGATTTTCATTTAGAATCAATGCGAAAACACACTTTCTGCAATGCTTTCTCTCCTATACAACACAGAACTCTAAATATTTCTTAGAATTTTAGGAATGAGGTACTTCATATATGTGCAAAACAGCATGGTTGCAGCTTTAGTAGAAATTGAGATATAGCAAAAAGAAAAATGGAGTTTTTTACTGTGAAGTCAATGAGAAAACACACTTTGTACAATATTTTCTCTCCTATACAATGTAGAACTGTAATTTTTTGCAAGAATGTAAAGAATAAGGTACTCCAATTAACTGCGAAATGGCACGGCTGTAGCTTTAATAGAAATTTGCATATGGCAAAAACTTAAATAGAGTTTTTACAATGAAATGAATTGGAAAACACACTTTGAGTGATATTTTCTTTTCTATAGATAAAAGAATCATAACTTTTATCCAGAATGTTGGGAATGTGGCATTCCAGTCATGCACAAAACGGCCTTGCTGTAAATTTAATTGAAATAGAGATAATGCAAAAAGAAAAATGAAGTTTTCATTGAAATCAATGGGAAAACACACATTGTGCAATATTTTCTCTTCTATAAAACATAGAACTGTAAATTTTTCCTTTTAATGCAACGAATGAGGTACTCCAATCATGTGCAAAACGGCATGGCTGTACCTTTATTAGAAATAGAGGTATAGCAAAAAGAATAATGGACTTTTTCCATTAAAATTAATGGGAATACACACTGTGCGGTATTTTCCCTCCTATACAACATAGAAAAGTAAAATGAGGAATGAGGAAAAAAGAGGTGGAATGAGGTACTTTAGTTTTGTTCAAAATGACATGTCTGTAGCTCTAAGAGATATTGAGATTTTTAATTAAAATTAATGGGAAAACACTTTCTGTGATATTTTTGCTCTTATACAACATAGAGCTGTAAATTTTTGCGACAATGTGTAGAATGAGGTAATCTTATCATGTGAAAAACGGCATGGCTGTAGCTTTAATAGAAATTAAGAATTAGCAAAAAGAAAAATTGAGTTTTTAAACTGAAATCTATAAGTAAACACACTTTGAGTGGTATTTTGTCTCCTACACGTAATAGAATTATAACTTTTTCCATAACCTCAATCATGTGCAAAACGGCATATCTGAAGCTTTAATAGAAGTGGAGTTATAACAAAAAGAAAAATTGAGTTTGTACATTGAAATCAATGAAAAAACACACTTTCTGCAATATATTTTCTAACCAATATAACATAGAATTGTAAATTTTTTTTAGAATGCAGGAAATGAGGAACTCCTATCAAGTGCAACATGCATGGCTTTAAGTTAAATAGAAATTGAGATATAGTTAAAAGAAAAATGGAGTTTTTATAATGAAATCAATGGGAAAACACACTTTGCGTGATATTTTCTCTCCTATACAACATAGAACTGTAAATTTTTGTGAGAATGAAGAGAATGAGGTACTATACAATTAACTAAATAGCATGGCTTTGGCTTTGATAGAAATTGAGATATAGCAAAAAAATTTTTAATTGAATTCAATAGGAAAGCACACTTTATGCAACAATTTCTCTTCTATAAACCTTCCAACAGGTAATGTTTTGCCACAATTTAGGGAATGAGGTTCTCATACAATATGCAAAACAGCATGGCTGTATCTTTAATAGAAATTGAGATATAGCAAAAAGAAAAATGAAGTTTTAGCATTTAAATCAGTGGGAAAACACACTTTGTGTAATATTTTCTCTCCTATACAACATAAAACTGTAAAATTTGTGAGGGAATATAGGGAGTGAGGTACTCCTATCATATGGAAAATGGCATGGCTTATGCTTGAATAAAAATTGAGATACAGAAAAATTAAAAATGGAGTTTTTATATTGAAATCAATGGGAAAATGCACTTTGTTCAGAAATTTTTATTCCTTTACATAATAGAATCATAGCGTTTCTCCACAATGTTGGGAATGTTATACTCTAATCATGTGCAAAACGGCATGGCTTTAGCTTTAATAAAAATTGAGATATGGAACAAAGTGATAAGAATGTAGGGAATGAGGTGCTATAATCATGTGCAAAGCGACATGGTTGTAGCTTTCATACAAATTGAGATATAGCAAAAAAAGTGGAGATTTTACACTGAAATCAGTACAAAAACACACTTTGTGCAATATCTTCTTTTCTATACAACACATCAACATCATACCCTTATCCCACCTGTGGCAGGGGTCGGGTCTGCAGGTTCTGGCCCTCCACTCCTGTCTTTCTCCCACCAGTTCCCCATCCACTCAACACACCACCATATCCTTATGGATGACTAGCTCCCACGTTAACTTTGGCCTTCCCCAGCCTGAGGTGCTACTAACCACCTGCATTCCTGGTATGGTCTTAACAACCTCCTCACCCCCTCTCCTTATTATGTTACCATACCACCTCAGCCAATTTTCCCTTATCTTTTTGGTGATGTCCACTACCCCCAGGCTTCCTTTAATATATGCATTCCTGATCCTGTCTACTCTTGACACACCACTTGAATACTGCAGCGTATGCATCTCAGCTGCTTGCATTCTGCTTACATTGCTTTTCTTCACTGCCCAGCACTCTGAGCGATATAGCATAGCTGGCCTAACCACCATCCTGTAGAACTTTCCTTTCAACTTGATAAGGACCCTCTTATCACACAGGACACTGCTTGAATGTTTCCATTTCAACCTCCCCACTGTGATTCTATGGGTCACATCCTAGTCTATCTCCCCATTGATTTGAAATGTTGATCCTATGTACTTCACCTCCTGTACTTTTTTCACCAGTTCACCCCTCGAATGTATGTCCCCATCCCTTTCTTGGTGATCCAAATTGAAGGCTATGTACTCAGTCTTATTCATGTTAATCTTTAGCCCACCCTTTTCCATTGCTCCTCTTATATCATTTAGTCCCTTTTCTATCTGCTCTCTGCAGTCACTAATTTTCCCTATATCATTGGCAAATGCCAGGCACTGTGGGGCCCATTCTTCTACACCTGTCAGCAGTTCGTCCATAATTAGAATGAAATGGTATGGGCTGAGTGCTGAGCCTTTATGCACTCCGACTTTTACTGGGAAGCCCCCAGTATTCCTACAAGGTGTCCTTTCTCTAGCTGTGGAGCCTTCATACATACTGTATCTTGTACTATTCGGATGAACTTTTCTTCTTCCTTCCCCTGTTTTGTAATACCTCCCAAACTACCTGTTGGGGTACACTGTCATAAGCCTTCTCCAGGTCGATAAAGACAGTACGGAGATCTTTCTTTGCTGCTCTTTATTTCTCTATCATCTGCCTCAGAATGAAGATTGGCTCCATTGTGGACCTACCTGGCATAAACACAAACTGGTTTCCTCAAACACTGGTTCTATCCCTGAGGTGGCGTTCCATTGCACTCTCCCAGTTTCATGGAGTGGCTCATTAGCTTTATATCTCTGTAGTTACCACAGTCCTAGACATCTTCTTTGCCTTTGAATAGTGGAACTATCCAGCTCTCACGCCATTCTGATGGCATTCTGTCCCCGGCAGCTATCCTACTGAAAAGTTTTCCTAGCCACTTGGTTGCTATTCTCCCTAGGCTATGCCACACGTGAATGGGGATTCTGTCCAGGCCTATGGCCTTTCGCCCTTTTATTTTCCTTAGTGCCCAGTCTACTTCCTCCTCTGTTACTCAGTCCACCCCCATCTGATGCAGAATAGGTGGCAGGGATCTCATCCCTCACCCCCAGCATTCATGAGGTTTTGGAAGTATTCCTTCCAAATTCCCTTTACCTCTGGTGGGAAGAGCAGGACCCTACCTTCACCATCCTCCACTGACATGGCTCAGGGTATAACTTCAACTGCTTTATCCCTAGACCTGGCCAGTGTGAACATTTCTATCTTCCTTTCCTTTGACCCTAACTACTAATAAATTGCATCATACTTCTGGTGTTCTGCCAGGGCAATGGCCCTCTTGACAGAGGTCTTGGCCTGCCTAAATTGAATGTTAGATTCCTGGTCCCCTATCTCCTGCCACCTGTTGAAAGCAGTCTTCTTCTTCTTGATGGTGGCTTCTACCTCCTCATTCCACAACATGACTGTCTGTTACCCTGGACTGTGCCTCCTACTCGCCCCTGCCCCTGCTCTTTCTCATGGGTTCTAATCTTTCTGGCAACCCTGTCCCACATGGCATCTGCTGTCCCTTCCCAGTCCAAGTTTACCTGCCTATTCACTGCTTCTATGAATTCTTCAGATTTGGTGGGCAGTTTCCACCACCTGATGACCTGTGCTTCCTTCCAATAATGTACCTTGCCTGCCGTTTTCACCAGGATTTCTATCATAAGCAGGCTATGGCTACTTTCCTTTTGGAAATTTTCACTGGGGAGTGCCCAACAATTACAAACCTCTGTTCTATTCCACCCTCTAACCATAATGAAATCTATCTGTCACATCCCTTGTGGTAACTGGAATGTGATTAAATTCTTGTCCCTCTTCCTAAACCATGTATTCACCAAAGCAAGGCCTTGCACGTTTGCTGTGTCAAGGATTTGCTGCCCATCTGAGCTAACTGTTCCATAACATTATCCACCATGTACCTACCCATCTCCCTGGCTCTCTTTGCCAACATGGCCATTAAAGTCTCCACCAATAACTAAGCACTCTTTCCATGGACTTTGGCCTACCTCTTTGGCATCATCAAGACCTGCCTGGGGGGCATATGCACTGATGAGGTGGGGCATTACACCATGCCAAATCACTGTTAAAAACAGTAACCTGCTGTTGATGCGTTTCACAAGGGTAACCCCTTGCTGCAGTTCCCTATCTAATACTATGCCCACCCCATTCCGCCCCTTTCACTAGCTGAGTATATTTTTTTGTATCCTTCCTCTGGGGCTCTTGACCTATTCCCCTTTCATTGGGTTTCTCAGAGGAGAGCCACCTGGATCCTCCTTCTCTTTAGGATGTTGACCAATTCCCCTGTTTGCCACTAAGGGTCCCCACATTCCATGTTTCTAGTCTAATGTTTGCCCCTATGTTTCCCAAATGCAACCTGTCCAGGGTCACCCCAGCTGGGCGCCTGGAACCCACAGGAATTTTGTCGCTGCTTGCAATGGATGGATGCCAGCCTACCTGACAGAGGACACTTGACGTGCTACCTGCTATGATGTCCTGTGACATTGTTTGCTGCTGTTGGCACTGGCCTAAAGCCCACCAGTGTAACCCTGAAATCTATTCGTGCTTCAGACCCCCCCCACACCACTGATCTGGTGACTATGGATTTTTCATCCTTTGTCCCATTACAAGAAACCACACTACATAAATAAATAATGATGACTAAATTAAATATAATTTTTAAAATGATTTAGAATAAGAATAATAATTCTAATTCTAATTCACAACACTGCAAGCAGCCTTATTTGGCCAATATGGCAGTGGAGAGACCAACTCTCATTCTCTCATCTATTACCAAAAAGCTTCCAAACCCCCAGGCTATAATTCCTGTGATCCCCCTACAACACTAGTAATGGTAGGGTGGCTTTTTATTAGGCCCTCCACCTTGGTAAGAAAGACCAGGAATATGTGTCTGTCTGTGCCCTAATCTCCTTCAATTTCTACGAATAATCCTTTCTCCCTTTGTAATTAGCCAGGGACACTCATTCCACAAGAGGTCCACCACACCCCAGCAGCCGCACTCTGATAAACAGACTTATGCTGTGCGATGTTCACTGCTGGCTTAGTGTTTCCCAACCTTATTCCCTGATCATGTCAGACACACTATCCCTGTGAGAAAACCTGTGGAATACAATTCTTGCCGCCCTGCCTCTGTATCCTTCAATCTCCCAAGATAATTCCTGCCTGAAGGGAAACCAAATTGGACTACCATACTGCATAATTGGTTGAACCATTGAAATATATGCTGCATCCCTCACCTCTGTTGTGCTGTCCCAAAGGACCCTACTAATCAGACAAAGGAATTGACCAGCCCTCCCAACTAATTTATTTATATGATCCTTCCAGGTACCTTGGTTATTTAAAATTATTCCAAGATGCTTATGGGTGCCAACTCTCCCAACCCTAACTCCACCTATATAGTAATCAAAGTGAAGTAGCTCCCTAGATCTAGATATTGTAAGAATCCTACTCTTTTTCAGATTCAATGGCAGTTCCCATTTTACACACCAATTGTAAACCTTATTGAGATCCTGTTGTAATTTTGTACAGGATGATAACCCCTCATCTAACACCCAGGCAGTACATGTGTCATCTGCAAACAGTTCAAGGAAGGAACTAATGTCATTCTCGTAGAGAATGTACAACAAAGGACCCAAAACACTTCCCTGAGGTACCCCTGATGTAGCTGGTTTCCATTCAGACACACTACCCCTGTACATTACCCTCTGTTGTCTATCAAGCAGATATGACCTTACCCACTGAGTAACCTTACTATGTATCCCTAGACTTGACATGTAACTAAACTAAATATAATTTTAAAAATTAAATTACGATAGGAATAATAATGTAACTAAATTATACTATATTTTAATTATATTTCAATATATATGAAAAGTTCTGCCACTCAGCGTTGGTGATCGATCCTCATGTGGTTGCAGACGACGCTGAACAACAACACCATGATTAGTAGACAATGCCTCGAGGTTAGGCTTAGGCAAACCCTACAGCAAGTTGTCCACCACCCAAAAAACTCCCAACACCTGTGGTCCTACCTTGACCAGGAAACTTTGGGTTCTACACCTTGAAAAACATTCTGGGTATAATCCCAAGGCTGGAACACAAACCAAATTGGCGCAAAAATTGCAAAAATTTGATAGGGTGAAAAATCAGCCACACAGTAGGCAAGCACCATCTAGCGAACCTTTCCTATACAAAACAGAACTGTAAATTTTTGTGAACACGTTGGAAATGAGGTACTCGAATCATGTGTGAAATGGCATGACTGTAGCTTAAATAGAAATTGAGATATACCAAAACGAAAAATGGAGTTTTTACAATAAAATCAATGGGAAAACACTTTGTGAAACATTTTCTCTCCTATATCACAAAAAACAGAAGATTTTTGCAAGAATGAAGGAAGTGAGGTTGTCCAATAATGTGAAAATCGGCATGGCTGTAGCTTTAATAGAAATTAATATAAATGAAAAAGAAAAATGGAGTTTTTACATTGAAATCAATAGGAAAACACAGTTTGCACTATATGTTCTCTCCTATACAACATAGAACTGTAAATTTTTTCAAGAATGTAGGGAATAAGGTACTCCAATTATATTCAAAATGGCATGGCTGTAGCTTTAATAGAAATTAGGACATAACAAAAAGAAAAATAGTTTTTACATTTAAATCAATATGAAAACACACTTTGTTCGATATTTTCTATCCCATACAACATCATCATCATCATCATCATCTCACCCTCCTCCCACCTGCGACAGGGTCGGGTCTGCGGGTTCTGATCCTCCACTACTACCACCTACCACCTATTTTCCACCTATATACCCTGCATTCCTCCATGTCCCTCTGCACCACCTCCGCCCATGTTCGTTTCAGTCTTCTTCTACCCCTGGTGCCTCCAATCACCCTCAGTCCCAAAATGGCCCTAATAAGCTCCTCCTCATGACATGCCCATACCACATTAACCGATTCTCCCTCATCTTTTCTGCAATGTCCCCCACTCCAAAGCTACCTCTAACGAAAGTGTTTCGGATTCAGTCGGCTCTTGACACCCCACTCATGTAGCATAACATTCGCATCTCCACCACTTGCATTTGCCTTTCATTGTTCTTCCTAGCTGCCCAACACTCT
Organism: Trigoniulus corallinus; assembly: GCA_013389805.1. Taxonomy (NCBI): domain Eukaryota; kingdom Metazoa; phylum Arthropoda; class Diplopoda; order Spirobolida; family Trigoniulidae; genus Trigoniulus; species Trigoniulus corallinus. The sequence goes on from JAAFCE010009127.1 coordinate 10,596,639, forward strand.
GATCCATACAACATAGCGGGCCTAACGACAGTCCTATACACTTTGCCATTCAGCTTAATTGGGACCTGTCGGTCACACAAGACCCCACTTGCCTGTCTCCACTTCTGCCATCCTGCCTTAATCCTAAGTGTCACATCCAAATCTATCTCCCCATTGTTCTGGAAAACTGATCCTAAATACTGGAATTCCAGCACACCTGGTATCTTCTCACCTCCACAGTAGATCTGACCCCCTTGTCCCTGGCTACTGAAATTGAAAGCAAAGTACTCTGTCTTCTTCATGTTCACCTTAAGGCCCCCCTCTCTCCATTGCCGTTTTGATGTCTTCCAGGCCCTTTTGTGCACCCTCTTTGGACTCCTCCAGCCTTGCTATGTCATCGGCAAATGCCAGACACTGGAGGGCCCATTCCCCTATTCCTGTCAGCAGCTCATCCATTAATAGAGTAAATAGATATGGGCTGAGTGCTGAACCTTGATGTACCCCCACCTGCACGTTGAAGCATCCAATCCCATGCTGCCCTCACCCTAACAATGGAACCATTATACATACCCTGCACTATCCTAATATGGCCCTCATCCACTCCATTCTTTCTTAAAACACTCAATACTACCTGTCTAGGGACACTATCATAGACCTTCTCCAGGTCAATGAATACAGCATGGAGGTCTTTCTTTGCTGCTCTGTATTTCTCTGTCATCTGTCATAGAATAATGATTGGTTCCATGGTGGACCTACCTGGCATAAACCCGAAATGATTTCCCTGGACACTAGTTTGGTTCCTGAGGCGACTTTATATGACTCGCTCCCACAGCTTCATAGAATGGCTCATCATCTTTATGCCTCTATAGTTTCCACAGTTCTGGGCGTTCCCTTTACCTTTGAACAGGGGAACTATCCAACTCTCTCTCCATGCAGATGGCATCCTGTCACCATTAGCTAACTTGTTGAAAAGTTTCCCTAGCCATGCAATTCCTGTGGTTCCCAAGGTGTGCCAAACGTATAGGGGTATCTTATCAGGGCCTACAGCTTTCTGACCTTTCATCCTTTGGAGGACAATGACTATTTAATCCTCACTCACCATGTCCACTGCCAGTGCAGTAAGAGGGTTGCTATCTGCAACTGTTGCATGGTTGGCAGCATTTAAGAGGCTCTGGTAGTATTCTTCCCATCTTTTTATTACCTCTGCTGGATGGAACAAGACCCTACCATTGGAATCATTGACTGTCATGGCCCTGGTGATATCCTTACATGTTCTGTCCCTGGTGATATCCTTACATGTTTTGTCCCTGGTGATATCCTCACATGTTCTGTCCCTGGTGATATCCTTACATGTTCTGTCCCTGGTCTTGGCCAGTCTAAAAACTTCTTTCTCACCATCCCTTGTCCACAGCTTTTCATTTAGAGCCTCATACGTCTGGTACATGGCCAGGGCTATAATTTTCCTGGCGTTTTTCCTTGTTTGAACATAATCTGCCTTTGAAACCTGATCCCCTGCTTCTCTCCACCTATGAAAAGCCACCTTCTTTATTTTTATGTCTGCCTCCACATTGTCATTCCACCACCATGTCTGCCTACCCAGGTAAGTGCCTCCTACTCTACCCCTGCCTAACAGCACCTCTCCACACCTCCTAATGTTCCTAGCAACCCTATCCCACATGGCATTAGCTGGCCCATCCCAGTCCCAATCAACCTGTCTGAGAACCTCCAGCTGGAATTCATCTGCCTTGGTGGGTAAGTTCCACCACCTGATAACTGATTCTTCTTTCATGGTGTGTATCCTAGCTATCCCCTTTACTTGTAGTTCTGTCATGAGCAACGTATGGCCACTCTCCTTCTGAAAATCCTCACTGGGTAGTGCCCATCAATCCTGGATCTTTGCTCTATGTTGCTTCCTAACCATGAAAAAGTCTATTTGGGACCTCCCCTGTGGTGACTGGAAAGTGATTAGGTGCTTTTCCCTCTTACTGAACCATTTATTTGCTAATGCTAGGCTGTGTGCTCTTGCTGTTTCAAGGACCTTCTGCCCCTCTGGGTTTATTGTCCCATACCCCTGTCCCCCGTGTACTTCCTCATAACCAGACAATCCTTACCCACATGTGCATTAAAGTCTCTCCCAATAATTAATCGCTCATCTCCCTTGCCCTGTCTAATTGTGCTATTAACTAACTGTACCACCTCATCAAAGTCCTCCCAAAACTCTGCTTTTGTTGTGTCCCCCAGGCCAGCTTGGGGGCATATGTGCTTATGAGGTGGAGCCCAATACCCTGCCAAACAACTGTAACTAACATTATCCTACTACTGACTCTCTTAACTGAAGTGATCCCCTGCTGTAACTCATTACTTAATACAATCCCATCCCCATTTTATCCCTCTTTGCTACCTGTATCCCTCACCAAGAGCCCTAGACCTGTTTCCCTTCCACCTTGTCTCTTGGAGGAATGCAATAGTGATCTTCCTATGCTTCAGGGTTGCAACTAGTTGCTCTGTTTTCCCTGAGAGGGTCCCCACATTCCACATCCCTAACCTCAGTCTAACCCCCTAATTTGGTGTGTTAGCTCTGACAGGGGGAACCACAGTCGGATGCAAAGAACCTGCAGTAATAGTGGCAGGGTTACCTGTGAGGGGGTGCCGTCCAACCCCACAGGAGACTCTCATTAATTCGCTGATCATCTCCAAGTGAGTGGAGGTCTCACACTTACTTGGTATTCTACACTTTACAACTAACTCTTAAACGAAACTTACATACTAATGTTAATGTTAAAGAAAACAATACCTACAATAATAATACTAATAATACTACAAAACTACTTATAATTATAAATAAATGGCAAATTAAATTTGGGTAAAATTAACACTGCAGTGGGTCGGTACCAGGCTGCAAACGCAGCACTGTCGACTGGCAATGCAAATGATGCATGGTGTGAAGCAGCCCAAGAATAGCAGACAATCACGAGGTTAGGCTTAAACAGCCCAACCTCACGACGAGTTCCCCAACCGTTTAAAAACAAACGACCATGCCTACAGCCCTACCTTAAACAGGAACGATGGGGCTTCCCCAATAGAAAAAAGTGGTTTTTAACCTGGAAATAATGTGTATTCACAAAAAAATCGCTCAAAAGATCGCCAGCACCAGGAAGAATAAACACTAGTGTCGAGCGCCACCTAGTGTTCTCCCTATCCCATATAAAATATAACTGTAAATTTTTGTGAGAATCTAGGGGATGAGGAACTCCAATCATTTGCAAACGGCATAGCTCTAGCAAAAATAGAATTTTAGATACAGCAAAAAGAAAAATGGAGTTTTACTATTAAAATCAATATGAAAACACACTCTGTGAAATATTTTCTTTCCTATACATAATAGAATCATAACTTTAATCCAGAATGTTGGGAATGTGGTACACCAATAATGAGCAAAACGGAATGGCTGTTGCTACAACAGAAATTGAGATATAGCAAAAAGAGAAATCGAGTTTTTACATTGAAATCAATTGGAAAAAACAGTTTGTCCGATATGTTCTCTCCTAAATAACATAGTACTGTAAATTTTTGTGAGAATGTAGGGAATGAGGCACTCCAATCATGTGCAAAATGGAATAGCTGTAGCATTAATAGAATTTGAGATACAGCAAAAAGAAAAATTGAGTTTGACCATTGAAATCAATTGGAAAACACACTTTGTATAATATTTTCTTACCTATAAATAATAGAATCATAACTATTATCCTGAATGTTGGGAAAGCAGTACTCCAATTGTGTGCAAAACAACATGGCTGTAGCTCTAATAGAAATTGAGAAATAGCAAAGAGAAAAACGGAATTCTTACAATGAAATCAATTAGAAAAATCACTACAAGCGAAATTTCTTCTCCTATACAACATTAAACTGTGAATTTTTGCGAGAATGTAGGGAATAGGGTAATCCAATCATATGTAACACAACATGGCTGTAGCTTTTAAAGAAATTGAGATATAGCAAAAAGAAAAAAGGTGTTTTTATATTGAAATCAATGAGGATGCACACTTTGTAAAATATATTTTCTTTCCTATTCATAACAGAATCATAACTTCTATTCTGAATGTTGAGAATGTGGAACTTTAGTAGCTTTAGTAGAAATTTATGTATATATAGAAGAAAAGTTGATTCTTTACATGGAAATCAATGGGTAAACACACTTTGTGTGATATTTTCTCTCCTATGCAACGTAAAACTGTAGATTTTTGAAAGAATGTAGGGAATGAGGTACTCCAATCGTGTGCAAAACGGCATGGCTGTAGTTTTAAAAGTAATTGAGATGTAGCAAAAAAATGGCGTTTTTAAATTGAAATATGGGAAAACAGACATTGTGTGATATTTTCTCTCCAATACAACATAGAAATGTAAATTTTTCAAGAATATAGGGAATGAGGTACT
>JAAFCE010009127.1:10616098-10656093 GCA_013389805.1 Trigoniulus corallinus
AAAATACACTTTGTGCAAAATTTTTATTCCTATACATAATAGAATCAAAACTTTTCTCCACAATGTTGGGAATGTGGTACTTCATTATGCGCAAAACGGCATGGCTGTATCTTTAATAGAAATTGAGATATCGAAATAATGAAATGGAGTTTTTATATTAAAATCAATAAGTAAACACACTTTGTGCAATATTTTCTCTCTTATACAACATAGAACTGTAAATTTTTGTGAGAATTTAGGGAATAAGGCACTCCAATCTATTGCAAAAGGGCATGGCTGTAACTTTAATAGAAATTGAGATATAACAAAAAGAAAAATGGAGCTTTTACATTGAAATCAATGGGAAAACACACTTTGTGCGATACTTTCTCTACTATAAAAAATAGTGAGAATGTTGGGAATGAGTTACTCCAATCATGTGGAAAATGGCATGGCTAAAGCTTTAGTAGAATATGAGATATAGCAGAATGACAAATGGAGATTTTACATTGAAATCAATGAGAAAAAAAACTTTGTGCAATATTTTCTTTTCTACACATAAGAGAATCATAACTTTTATGCAGAATGTTGGGAATGTGGTACTCCAATCGTGTGCATAACGGCATCACAGGAGCTTTAATAGAAATTGAGATAAAGCAAAACCAAAAATGGTGTTTTTATAATGAAATCAATGGGAAAATAAACTTTTTGTAATATTTTCTCTCCTATACAACATAGCAATGTAGATTTTTGAGAGAATGTAAGGAATAAGGTACCCCAATCATTTGCAAAACGGCATGGCTGTAGCTTTGATAGAAATTGTGATATAGCAAAAAGAAAAATAGAGGTTTTAAATTGAAATCAATACAACAACACACTTTGTGCAATATTTTCTCTCCTACAAAACATAGAACTGTCTATTTATGTGAGAACGTAGGGAAGGAGGTACTCATATCATGTGCTAATCAGCATGGCTGTAGCTTTTATAGGCATTGAGATATAGCATAAAGTAAAATGAAGTTTTTCAATTGAAATCAATGGGAAAACGCACTTTGTGCATGTTGTCTCCCATAGACGATAGAACTGCAAATTTCGGCCAGAATGTAAAGAATATGGTACTCTAATCATGTGCAATACAGCATCACTGCAGCTTTATTAGAAATTGAAATATAGCAAAAAGAAAAATGGAGTTTTACTTTTATATCAATGGGAAAACACTCTTTGTGCGATATTTTCTCTCCTATACAACATAGAAATGTAAATTTTTTTGACAATGTAAGGAATGATGTACTCCTATTATGTGCAAAAGGGCATGGCTGTAGCTATAGTAGAAATTGAGATATACAGTAGGACCTCTGAAGTTGTAAATTCAAGAGCAGCAGAAAAGTGATCAACATAGGGAGGTGGTCAACTTATAGAGAACTATGTGTACTGTACTGATACATGGGTATCAATGCTTTTTTTGGATACAACTGTTTTAAATTGTACATATTCAAAACCATTACTGCTAGTGGATGCCATTAATCTGGAAGTTGGGGGTATGTCCCCCTAGCAGTTAGCTGCATCAAATTCAATAGACGTTTCCACTTAATTGCTCATTTTAGCAATACTTTCAAAGGTTACTCCTTAAAATTCTTCCATGGAAGATGGGCTGTATTAAGCCAAAATTTTGTCTGTTGGATTGTGATATATCCAAATTTCCTAAAACATGTCAACATTGTTTCTGGTGGAATTTTTGTTATGCAGAATTATCTAAAGGACAGGATTCAGCAAATGAAGCTGATTCCACAGGCTGGTGACACATGTTTTACCAATAACCCACTCCAGGTGCTGGGCATAATAAAACACTTTGAATGATTTGATAACACCTTGGACAAGAGGTTGGATCCTTGAGTTGCATTTGAAAGAACAAAGTGGTTAATCATGGTAGTTGTCTACTGTTAGTAGGATAGATCATTTTTTATTCATTTCTTGATCGACACCCCTTACCTGTTCTTCAAACAGGGCAACAGTAATCCATGCAAATTTGTTTCATCACCATGCTACAGGGTGGTCTTCAATTTCTTAAATGCACATAAATTTGCTGACTTGCAAATCAGTAATTTCTTTAGCTTTCCCTAAGAAGAGCTAGTGCTAAGCAATCCAGTAAACTGTTCCTTGGATACTCTTTCAGTCTTGTATTTGCCACCCTTAACAATGCTCTTGTCAGGCACAAGGGATGACAAGGGGTCAACTTATGGAGGTTAGATCAATATTGTGTCACAGTCATAGTGGTTAACATAAAACTTAAAGAGGTGGTCAACATGGGGAGGTTGGTCACCCATTAATTAATGTGGTGCACATCCAGTATGTGAAATTTTGGTCTACTTAGGGAGGTGGTCCACATATAGGGGTAGTCAACTTTGGAGGTTCTACTGTAGTAAAAAGAAATATGGAGTTTTGCATTGAAATCAAATGGAAAATACACTTTGAGTGAAATTTTTATTCCTATACATAATAGAATTATAACTTTTCTCTAGAATGTTGGGAATGCAGTACTTCAGTCATGTGCAAAAAAGCATGGCTGTAGCGTTAAAAGAAATTGAGATATGGAAAAAAGAAAATGTAGTTTATACATTGAAATCAAAGTGAAAACACACTTTGTGCAATATTTTCTCTACTATAAAACATCAAACTGCAAACTCTTCAAGAATGAAGGGAGTTAGGTACTCAAATCATGTGCAAAATTCTAGGCTGTAGCTTTAATAGAAATTGAGATAGAGCATAAAAACGGAGTTTTTTCATAAAAATCAATAAGAAATCACACTTTGTGCGATAATACACACATCTTTCCTAAACATAATAAAATCATCACTTATATCCAGAATGTTGTGAATGTGGTACTCCAATCAGGCGCTAAACGGCATGGCTGTAGCTTAAATAGAAATTGAGATAGAGCAAAAAGAAAAATGGAGTTTTTACATTGAAATCAAACGAAATATGAAATTTGTGTGATACTTTCTTTTCTATACATAATAAAATTATAACTTTTAAGTAAAATGTTATAAATGTAGCACTGCAATCATATGCAAACCAGGATGGCTGTAGCTTTAATAGGAATTGTGATATCACAAAAAGGATAAATTGAGTTTTTAAATTGAAATGAAAGGGAAAACACAGTTTGTGTGATATTTTCTCACTTATGAATCGCAGAACTGTAAATTTTAGCAAGAATGTAGAAAATAAGGAACTCCAATCATGATAAAAACAGAATGGCTGTAGCAATAATAAAAATTGAGATATAGCAAAAAAGAAAAATGGAGTTTTTACATTGAAATCAATAAGAAAAAACAATTTTTGCAATATTTTCCTTCCTACATATAATGGAATCATAACTTTTATCCAGAATTTTTGAAATGTGGTACTTCAATTATGTGCAAAATGGAATGGCTATAGCTCAATAATAGAAATTTTAATATAAAATCATTTAAAATGGAGTTTTTAAATTGAAATCAATGGGAAAACAAAGTTTGTGTTAAATTTTCTTTCTTATACAACATAGAACTGTAAATTTTTGTTATAATGAAGGGAATGAGGCACTCCAGTCATACAAAACACAGCATTGCTGTAGATTTAATATAAATTGAGATATAGAAAATAGCAAATTGGGTTTTTACTTGAAATCAAAAAATGGAAAAATCACACTTTGTGTGTTTTTTCTCTCCTCTAAAAAATAGAGCTGTAAATTTTTGCATGAATGTAGGGAATGACGTACTACAATCATGTACAAAATTGCATGGCTGTAACTTTAATAGAAATTGAGATATAGCAAACAGCAAAATAAGTTTTTAAATTTTAATCAATTAGGAAACACAGGTTGTGTGATAATTTCTATCCTGTACAACGCAGAACTGAACATTTTTGTAAGAATAAGGGGAATGAGGTACTTTAATCAATTGAAAACGAAGAATAGAGTTTATATGTTGAGATTAATGGGAAAACACACTTTGTGCAATATTTTCTCTCCTATACAACATACAATTGTAAATTTTTGCAAATATGTAGGGAATAAGACTCTACAATCATGTGCAAAACGGCATGGTTGAAGCTTAAACAGAAATTGAGAAATAGCAAAAAGAAAAATGAAGCTTTTACATTGAAATTAATAAAAAACACAATTTGTGTGATATTTTCTGTCCTATACAACATTGAACTGCTAATTTTTGCAAGAATGTAGGGAATGAGGTACTCCAATCATGTAAAAAAAAGGCTAGGCTGTAGCTTTAATTTACATTGAAATTAATGGGAAAACACAGTTTGTGCGATATTTTCTTTCCTATACATAATAGAACAAAAAAGTTTGGAAAGAATGTTGGAAATCTGGTACTACAATATTGTGCAAAACGGCATCACTGTGGCTATAATAGAAATTCAGATATAGCAATAAGAAAAATGGAGTGTTTACATTAAAATCAATGTAAAAATTTATTGTGCAATATTTTCTCTCCTATACAACATGTGAACAACATGTGAAAAACATGTGAAAAACGGCATGGCTTTAGTTTTTATAGGAATTGAGATATAGCAAAAAGAAAAATGGAGTTATTATATTGAAATGAATGGGAAAAAACTTTGTCTGATACTTTCTCTACTATCCAACATTGGAATGTAAATTTTTGAAAGAATGTAGGGAATGATTTACTCCAATCATGAGCAAAATGAGCTGTAGGATTAATAGAAAGGGACATATAGCTAAATGAAATATTAAGTCTTTCCATTAAAATGAATAGGAAAACATACTTTGTGATATATTTTCTTTCCTTCACTTAATGGAACTACAAATTTTGGACAGAATGTAGGGAATGTGGTACTCCAATGATGTGCAAAACGGCATGGCTGTAGCTTTAATAGAAATTACGATATAGAACATAGAAAAATGAAGTTTTGCTATTGAAATCAAAGGAAGAACGCATTTTGTGCAATTAGTATCCTATACATGATAGAACTGCAAATTTGGGCCAGAATGTTGGTAATTTCGTACTCCAATCATGTGAAAAACGGCATGGCTGCAGCTTCAAAAGAAAATGAGAAATAGCAAAAAGAAAAATTTAATTTTTAAATTGAAATCAATCAGAAAATAACTTTTGGCGATATTTTCTCTCCTATACAACATAGAACTGTAAATTTTTCAAAGAATGTAGGGGATCACGTGCTCCACTCATGTGCAAATCGGCATGGCTGTAGGTTTAAAAGATAGTAAGATTAAGCAAAGAGAAAAATTATTGGGAAAACACACTTTGTGGAATATTTTCTCTCCTAAGAAACATAGAACTGAACATTTTTGTGAGTGTGTAGGGAATGCGGTACTTCAATCATATGCAAAACAGCATGGCTGTAGCTTTAATAGAAATGGAGATATAGCAAAAAGAAAAATGGAGTTTTTACATTAAAATCAATGGGAAAAGCACTTTGTTTGATATTTTCTTTCCTATAAATAATAGATTCACAACTTTTATACAGAATGTTTTCAATGTGGTGCTCTAATCTTGAGTGAAACGGCAAGGCTGTAGCTTTAATATAAATTGAGATATAGCCAAAAGAAAGATAGTTTTTAAATTGAAATCAATTTGAAAACACACTTTGTGCAATATTTCGTTTCCTATACAACATTGAACTGTACAGTTTTTAAAGAATGTATGGAAAGAGGTACTCAACCATGTGCAAAACAGCATGGCTGTAGCTTTAATAGAAATTGAGATATAGGAAACAGAAAAATGGAGTTTTTAATTTGACATCAGTGGGAAAGACATTTTGTGCGATATTTTCTCTCCTTTACAACCTCGAACTTTAATTTTTTGCAAGAATGAAAAATAGCAAAAAGATAAATGGAGTTTTAACATCAAAAACAATAAGAAAACACTTTTTGTTATATATTTTCTCTCCTATATAACATATAACTGTAAATTTTTGAGAGAATATAGGGAATAAGGCAATCCAAACATGTGCAAATGGCTAGGCTGTAGCTTTAATATAAATTGAGATATAGCAAAAAGAAAAATGATTTTTACATTAAAATCAATGCTCTTTGTGTTATATTTTCTCTCCTATGTCACATAGAACTGTAAATTTCATTGAAATCTATGGGAAAACACACTTTGTGCGATATTTTCTCTTATACAACATAGAACTGTAGATTTTTTGGAGAATTTACAAAATGAGGTACTCCAATCAATTGCAAAACGGCATGGCTGTAGCTATATTAGAACTTCAGATATTGAAAAAGAAAAATGTAGTTTTTGCATTGAAATCAATGGGAAAACACACTGTGTGTGATATTTTCTATCTTATACATAATATAATCATATCTTTTATCCAGAATGTTGGGAATGTGGTACTCCAATAACGTGCAAAACGGCAAGGCTGTAGCATTATCGAAATTGAGATATGGCAAAAAAGAAAAAATGGTGTTTTTACATTGAAATAAATGGGAAAACACACTGCATATGATTTTTTCTTTTGTACAACATAAACTGCAAATTTTTTCAAGAATGTTTAGAATGAGCTTCTCCAATCATGTGCAAAACGGCATGGCTGTGGCTTTAAATTAAATTGACATTTAGTGAAAAGAAAAATGGTTTTTTCATTTATATCAATTGAAAAACACACATTGTATGATATTTTCCTTTCTATACAGTACAGAATCAAAACTTTTATCCAGAGTGTGTTATCCAAATTTTGTCTTCCTATTGATTATAATGTAAAAACTCCATTTCTCTTTTTTCTATATCTCATTTCTATTAAAGCTACAGCCATGCCGTTTTGCATATGATTGGAGTACCACATTCCCAATATTCTGAATGAAAGTTATAATTCTATTTCGTATAGGAAAGAAAATATTTCACAGTGTGTTTCCCATTGATTTCAATATAAAAACTCCACTTTGCTTTCCACTATATCTCAATTTCTATTAAAGCTACAGCCTTTCCGTTTCACACATGATTAGAGTACCACATTCCCAATATTCTGGATAAAATTTATGATTCTATTATGCATAGAAAAGAAAATAATGCACAAAGTGTGTTTTTCCATAGATTTTAATGTAAGAACTCCATTTTTCATTTTGCTATATCTCAATTTCTATTAAAGCTGCAGTCTTGCCGTTTTGCACATGAATTGAGTACCACACTCCCTACATTCTGGCCAAAATTTGCAGTTCTATCACGTATAGGAGACAAAATGCATAAAATCCATTTTAAATTGTGGGTAGAAGTTCATTAACCCTAAGAATCTATGAAGTGATCTCTTGGATCCAGGCTTAGGGAAATTTTGAATAACTTCTATTTTCTGTTGTAATGGAGCAATTCCTTCTGATGTAATGGTTTGGCCAAGAAACTCAAGTGATGGGACACCAAAGATACATTTTGATACAATTATTATCAGTCTGTATTGATGCAAACGTTTGAACACTGTCCGTAGATGACATTGGTGTACAATGTCATCTGGACTGCCGATAAGAGTATCAGCGATGTATATAAATACAAAGGGTAAGTCAGCCAGAACTGTATCCATAAACCTCTGATTGGTTTGTGCAGCATTTCGAAGCTGAATGGCATGCTAGTGTATTCATAGAGACCAAAAGGCGTCGTTACTCCCATCTTGGAGATATGTTCCTGTTCGTCTGGTTTTTGGTGGTAGGCCTTGACTAGGTCAGTTTTAGGGAATACATGCATGCCATGTAATTGGCATGTTAAATCTTTTATGTGTGGGACAGTGTACTGATCAGGAATTGTGCATGCATTAAGTGTGTAGCAGGTCACTTTTCCTGCCATCTTGAATTGACGTCATCACCTGCTGATGCTTTTCTGAATTTCAGCATCAGCCAGTGTGACGTCATTTGTTTCTTATTTGGTTTAAATTTGAAAAACAATAAAAAGAATAGAACACCAAGAGTAATGATAAAAAAGGACGAAAAGGACAGTTTTGGTATTCCCATTTTTTGTGAGTGTTGTCGCTGATGAAGTTTATTGTTCTTGTATTTACTTATTCAATTTGTGGCTATTCAATTAAAGTAGTCAGTTAAGTTTGGACATTTAAAAAGGAGTCAGAGGATTTTATTTCAACTAATTTAAGTGGACACCACAAATTGGTGACCTGGACGTGATATCAAAACGTGATTTCCAGTAGGGTGCACAACTGCTTTTGGATACTCTGAAGAATCAGCAGTAAGGACATCATACTTTTTTTTAACATACTAAAAGGAGAAGAATGAACAATGGATTGCTTCCCCCAGATCCTAATTTACAAGGAGTGGATGACGAGCTATTCCTTGATGTAAATCAGCAGGTTCTTAAGTCTTTCAAATTACCACCCTTCTGGAGTCAAGATGCAGAGATGTGGTTTGCCACAGTTGAACATCGTTTCCACGTATATGATATTAGATCTGATTCCCAGAAATTTGACTATGTCATAGATGCCTTACCACAGGACACAATATCTGACATCAGGGACCTTATTTTGCATCCCCGTGCCACAAATTTATACAGTTCCATCAAGGAAGCCATCCTTCATCACAGTTCACTTTCCCAGTGACAGAAGATCCAGCAACTCCTAACAGATCAACAGTTAGGAGACAAGAAGCCATCACAACTGTTATGGCAAATGCAGCAGTTAGTGGGAGACAGTTATGCTGCTGCTGGGGACGTCTCCATCATTCGGGAGCTGTTCCTGTCCCGCCTTCCCCATCAGGTGCAGGTGGTCTTAACAACTACGGATGATACTACAACCATAGAAAAACTCGCGGAGATGGCAGACAAAATGATGGAGTTCTTGGATTTATCCCATGTCAACTTGAATGTCATCACAGGCAACACATCAGCACACTCTCCTCCTCAAATCGGATCAGAACTGTCACAGTTGTGGGCACGAGTGGATGAGCTCTGTGGACAAATGGCCTCATGATTGTCAGACTCCCACCAACAGCAGCCTCAACGACCTTTCAGAAGACGTTCAGGTTCGCGTCCTAGACCGCAATCCCGACATCAATCACCAGCTGACCAATCTCGTGTGGGGGTTTGCTGGTACCATCAACGGTATGGTACCAAGGCTAAGAAGTGCCACCCACCCTGCACACAGAGAAACGAATAAGGTCATCCATCCATGAGACACAATCGGATGACAACAAGTTCTCCAGTCGTCTCTTTTTCCTCCACAACAAGGTCACACATCAACGATTTTTGGTGGATACAGGAGCAGAATTGAGTGTCCTTCCACGTATTTTCCTTGGCAGAAATTCTAAACCAGCTGGCTTCAAGCTTTTTGCAGCTAATAAGTCAAGTATTAGCACCTATGGCACTCACCGTCTGAATCTCAATTTAGGCCTCCGTCGTTCTTTTTTGTGGGACTTTACCATGGCAGATGTCTCTCATGTCATTCTTGGGGCCGATTTCCTCTCTTATTATGGCCTCGTGGTTGACATGAAGAGACAGAGACTTTATGACCGGATCACAGGTTTAGAAATTGCTGGTGTGGCACTGCACCAACCTATTCTATATTGTCGGCTTTCCGTTGTTACTCCTGATGTTGATGGTCCATATAAGGCACTCCTGGCAGAGTTTCGTGACATTACTATGCCTCATCCTGCTACAGTGCCTGTCGCACACCGTATTAGCCACCACATCATTACAACAGAAGGTGCTCCTGTATATGCACGAGCCACACGTTTACACCCAGAAAAATTTAAAGTTGCAAAGGAAGAATTCCAACGTTTGCATGAAATGGGATACATCCGAGCATCATTGAGTCCTTCGGCCAGCCCATTACATATGGTTCAGAAGGACACTTCTTGGTGAATAGTGGGCGACTTTCATGCCCTGAATCCCATACTGCACCTTATGGAATTCCATTTGCAACTTCATGGCACACGGGTGTACTCCAAGTTAGATCTGGTAAAGGCATAATATCAGATACCAATTGCTGAAGAGGACATCACAAAGACGGCAGTGATAACACCGATTGGTTTGTTCGAATATACGCATATGCCATTTAGACTTCGCAATGCAGTGCAAACTTTCCAATGGTTTATCGACTCCATTCTTGGGGACCTGCCTTTCCTCTTTAGGTATATTGATGATACCCTTGTCGCAAGCAAGGACGACGAGGAGCACCAGCAACACCACCGACAAGTCTTCAAGCATCTGCGCCGATATGGTCTCACCATAAATCTGGCCAAGTGTGTGTTGGGAAAAGACTCTTTGGATTTCCTTGGGCACCACATCACGCCCTAGGGAATCTCTCCTCTGCTAGCAAAAGTGGAAGCTATACAGGAGTTCCAGAGGCCAGAATCTCATTGAGCCCTAAGGCGATTCCTAGGGCTTATTAACTTTTTTCATTGATTTATTGCTCGCTGTGCTACACTCTTGGAACCACTGAACAGCATGCTTATTGGTAAGGCACCTAAAAATGCCTTAATGCAGTGGACTAGTAGGGAAGAAGACGCCTTTCGACTCATCAAGGAAGCCTTAACTAAAGTGGTGCTTCTCCTGCATCCAAACTCTGATCCTAACACACACATTGCCATCTTTTCAGATGCGTCAGATGTCGCTGCAGGAGCCATTCTCCAGCACTTCTGTGATGGTCAGTGGCAACCGTTGAGCTTCTGCTCAAAGAAGTTCCGACCAACGGAAGCCCA
Organism: Trigoniulus corallinus; assembly: GCA_013389805.1. Classification (NCBI taxonomy): domain Eukaryota; kingdom Metazoa; phylum Arthropoda; class Diplopoda; order Spirobolida; family Trigoniulidae; genus Trigoniulus; species Trigoniulus corallinus. The sequence continues at coordinate 10,626,744 of JAAFCE010009127.1, forward strand.
TTACAGTACTTTTGGGCAACAACTCCTTGCAATTTATCTGGCGATTAAACATTTTAGGTATTTTGTTGAGGGTCAACACTTTATGGTTTTTACTGACCATAAACCACTTACATTTGCTTTCTCCACCCATCTTGATTGCCATTCACCACGGGAGGCTCGTCATCTATAGTTCATCTCTACCTTCATGACAGACATATGGCATATTAAAGGATCACAGAATGTTGTTGCTGATGCACTCTCTCGAGCACACCTTAATTCCTTGGAGACACCTTCTGATACCATTTCACCAGAGAGCCTCCGAGCTGCTCAAGAGGGAGATGCAGAGATGCATTCCTTGCATGAGCATCCTGGTGCGTTGATGCTTCAGTCCATCCCAATTCCTGGTTCGGCTGTAAGTGTCATTTGTGATGTTTCGTCTGCTCGACCACGACCACTTCTTCCGAAGTCCTTAAATCAAGTAATTTTTCATGCCATTCATGGGATTTCTCACCCAGGAGTTAGAGCTACACGCTGCCTCATTGTGGAGCGTTACATGTGGCCTAGCATGAATGCTGACATCACACGATGGGCTCTCTCTTGCCTTCAGTGTCAGCGCAGCAAGATTCAGCGACACGCTTCCTTGCCAGTTGGCACTTGTGCACCACCAGCTGCACGTTTTGATCATGTACATATCGACCTTGTTGGCCCATTACCACCATCACGTAATAATCGTTATCTGTTGACATTTGTCGATAGGTTTTCTAGGTGGCCAGAAGCAATTCCTGTTGTTGATGCTACAGCTTTAACAGTGGCAGTTGCTTTCATGACGCATTGGATCTCACGGTTTGGAGTCCCTTCTACCTTTACAACCGACCGTGGTAGACAATTTGATTCGGCTTTATTCACCCAACTCTGTCAGCTCCTTGGAGTGCACCATATCCGTACCACATCATATCATACATCCTCTAATAGTCTTGTGGAACGATTCCAGCTCAAGACATCTTTGTGGGTGGTGAACGACCCTGTGCACTGGAGTGACCATGTGCCCATGATTCTCTTGGGGTTACGTTGTTCCATCAAGGAGGATCTTCACGCTACACCAGCAGAGATGTTGTATGGCACCAACTTATGTCTCCCAGGTGATTTCTTCACGACAGAGACCAGCACCCTGGCAGTAAGTGATTTCCTTGATCATCTATGTGCATCCATGTGTTCACTTAAATACCAGTCACCACGGACACCACATTCACGTCCTATTTTTCATTTCCCATCGATGGAAAACACCACAAATGTTTTTATTCAGAAGGGAACTCACGGTCACACTTTTCAACCACCATATGAAGGCCCTTTTCTGATCCTTCAGTGACACGACAGGTATTTTACATTGGATATCAATGGTCGAAGAGATACCATCGCTTTGGACAGACTCAAGCCTGCCTTACAATCATCCCTCAACATACAGGATCCACATTATGCTTTGTCACTTCCAAAACCACCATCAGATGACCCACCACCATCAACTAGTACTCCTCCACCCATGCGCATCACATGGTGACGTGCACCACCACGACACGTTCACTTCTCCCTTTAATTTTACAACTGTTAAATTTTTAGCAGGGGGGTGATGTAGCAGGTCACTTTTCCTGCCATCTTGAATTGACGTCATCACCTGCTGATGCTTTTCCGAATTTCAGCATCAGCCAGTGTGACGTCAACGGTTTCTTATTTGGTTTAAATTTGAAAAACAACAAAAAGAATAGAACACCAAGAGTAACGATAAAAAAGAGGACGAAAAGGAGTGTTGTTGCTGATAAAGTTTATTGTTCTTGTGTTTACTTATTCAATTTGTGGCTATTCAATTAAAGTAGTCAGTTAAGTTTGGACATTTAAAAAGGAGTCAGAGGACTTTATTTCAACTATTTTAAGTGGACACCACAAGTGCATGGAAATCACCAACAATGTGCCTTTTGTCGTTTTTACCCAACAGATGTAGTGGACTTGACCACAGACTCAAAGTGGGTCTAAGGTAGCCAAGTTCATGGTGACGTTTGAACTCTTCCTTAGCTACCTTGAGCTTCATAGGATCCAGTCATCTTGTTTTGGCATGTACTGGTGGTCCTTCTGTGGTAACATGTGATGTACCACTGAGTGATGCTAGCAGAAGCTAGTCATGGGATGGTGATGTCCCAAAATTCCAGAAGTAGATCCTTGTATTTGGAATTTTTATTAGGTCCAATGTTTGATAATCTCTGGTACAAGTCTATACAACGTACCAGTGTACCAGATACTGTAAGGCAATTGACTTTGTCATGTAACTGATGTCGACTGACATCTAAGATCTAATTATAGTGAGCCAGAAAATCTGCACCTGTAATGGCATGTGTAATGTGAGCAATTACAAATGTCTAAGGAAATGACCGCTTCAGACCTAAATCTAAAGTGATGTGACAAATCCCAAAGGTGTTTATTACAGTCTAAATTGCTGCATAAAGGTGAAGGTCACTGGAGGACAGGGATTTGGGATTGACTCGAGATTTGGGGAGAACACTAAATTCTTCACCCGTGTCGATTAAAAATCTCTAATGATTATTAATATCCATTATAGATAAAAGATGACTAGTTTGGTGGCCGGTATCGTTTTGCACCTTAGAAAACGATTGGGCTATTGGTTTTCCTGCCTTTCAGAACAAGGAGGTACTCATTTTTTGGCTCTGCTCCTAAAAGTTTTGTGGTGCCAGCAGGTACTTTGCGTAGCATCAGCGTTCTGTGATGTCCAAGATCTGGATTGCAATCTGGAACTGGTCTGTGGAAATCAACGTTGGTCTGTAGATAGAGAATGGATCTTAAAGCTGAGGTGTATTACTTGCTTCATAACGTTTGATAATTTGTCATTCAGCTGTTCCCAGGCTGGGCTGTCAGTTTTGTAGTCTTGTGTAGTTACTGGAGTGGAAGTGGTTGTGGCAAAAGAATTGAATTGTTGTAAAGAAGGGTCCAACAATTTTAAAATTTTATCAGACATCTCTGCTAACTTTTCTGATGGGGTGCCTGGGTCTGCAGTCAGGAGTATCACCCTGATTTGTCTAGGTAGCCTAGACACAAACAATTCTTTTAATAATAGCTTGTTGTCTGAGATCAAAGCAGAACATCCAGCCAGCTGTTGCATTTTCGATCCCCCAGTTGAAGATTGTTCAGGAGTTGTTGTAACTTCTGATGTTGTATAGGGGAACTCCTTTTGGTGACTGCAGCCTTTAATGTTTCGTATGCTTAAGTTGTAATGGGTCTTAAAATTATGTCCCTAACATCTGTTATGATCTCAGAGGGTAAAGAATCAACTGTTAGGTCAGATCTTCGTGCATCACTCCTAATCTGATACACTCAGAACCGATGTTCAATCATGGCAAACCAGGTCTCTGGATCGTGAGTTCAGAAGAGCAGTAGTTTAAAAAATTTTAATCCTGGTTGCTGCACCACGTTAAGAATCCCTTCATCATCTAAAGTGTTTGGTAACCCTGAATCCTGATATTGAATAGGGCCTTCCATAAGAAGCTATTGCGTCCTAACAATGAAGTAGAAAGGGTAATCTTACCCTAGGAGAACTTCTACTTAGCTCCTTTTGTGTGAGATAATACTTATATTAAATCCTGTTCTTCTTAGTTTCTGGCTAAAGGTCTTAGGTTAGGGTCTTCTAAAGATCACTACGAGATTATTGAAATTTCACTCAAAAATGAAAAAAAAATATAATTGTTGGAAAGTTGCCTCAATAAAAAATGAATGCGTTTTAAAAATTGTGTCAGTTGAAAGAAACAAATGGCGTACGTTGAAAACTGCATCAACTGATAAATCGTTTCAATTCAAATTTGTGCCTTTTTAAAAAAATCATATCCATTGACGATTGCATCCATTGCAGAATCGTTGAAGTTAAAATTTCTGCCTGTCAGAAAATTGTATGAAAATCGTTGGAAAATTAGAAAATGTTGGAAAATCGCATCTGTTAAAGATCACGTCCAGGTCACCACTTTTGTAGTGAAGGCTGTCTTGATAAGATGAACCCCAGATGTTTTTAAGATAAAATTAAGATGTATTTTAAATGAATTTAAGATGACTCCATAAACTAAATAATCTGATTCTGTTTGGTTCTTCATAGTTATGATACTTGAGCTATGATTGAAATTCGTCGCCAGTATATTTCAGTAACCCAGATTTTAGAAATGTGTAGGAACACTAAATACAATATTTATTAAATTATAATTATTTAGCAGCATCAAAGCTTGATACAATTCAATTAATTCTAGGAGCATAAATTATTTATGTCTACTCTCCAGTAAGATAAAGCAAGTTCTTTTTGGTTTTTTGAATTTCTCAACAATAAAAATTGCAATCGAAAAGGTTGTAACACTTGAATTTTTTACACTATTCTAATTCTAAGATTTTTAAATATAAATTTTAAAAGTTAAAATAAGGAATATAACGACGTGTATAACATTAGCGTGAACGTGCATATGAAATGTGGAGATTAAAATGTGAATACTGAAAAAACATCAATCTCCACAAAATCAATGGAAAACAGTCAATCAGACACAAAATATATACAACATAGAACTGTAAATTTTTGCAAGAACGTAGGGAATGAGGTACTCTAATCATGTGCAAGAAGGCATAGCTGTAGCTTAAATGGAAATTCAGATATAATGAAAAGAAATATAAAGTTTATCCATTGAAATCAGTAGGAAAACACAAGTTGTGTAATATTTTCTTTCCTAAACATTATAGAACCACCAACTTTGGACAGAATGTAGGAAATGCAGTACTTCAATCATGTGCAAATGGAGTTTTTAAATTGAACTCAATGGAAAAACACACTTTGTGCGATATTTTCTCTCCTAAATAACATAGAACTGAAAAATTTTGTGAGAATGTAGCGAATGTGGTACTCCAATCATGTGCAAAATGGACATTGCTGCAGCTTTAAAAGAAATTGAGATATAGAAAAAAGACAAATGGAGTTTTTACATTAAAGTCAATGGGATAAACTTTATATTTCTTACATTAAAGTCAATTCTCTGTTATACAATATAACACTGTAAATATGTGCAAGAATGTAGGGAATGACATAATCCAATCATGTGCAAAATGTCGTGGCTGTAGCTTTAACAGAAATTGAGATATAGCAACAACAATACTAGAAAAACACACTTTGTGTGATATCTTCTCTTCTACATAACATAGAACTGTAAATTTTTTCTAGAATGTAACGAGTGAGGAACTCCAATCATGTGCAAAACAGCATGGCTGTAGCTTTAAAAGAAAATGAGATACAGCAAATAAAAAAATGGAATTTTATTTTTGAAATCAAACGAAAAAAAACACTTTGTGCGATATTTTCTCTCCTATACAACAAAGAACTGTAAATTTTTTTGAGAATGTAGGGAATGATGCAAATTTTGGCCAGAATATAGGGAATGTGGTACTCTATTCATGTACAAAACGGCAAGACTGCTGCTTTAATAGAAATTGAGATATAGCAAAAAGAAAAATGGAGTTTTTACAATGACATCAATAGTAAAACATACTTTAAGCGATATTTTCTTTCCTATTCATAATAGAATCATCACTTTTATTCTGAATGTTGAGAAACACTCTTTTTTGGAATATTTTCTCTCCTTTGCAACATAGAACTGTATATTTTTGAGAGAATGTAGGGAATAAGGTACTCCAATCATGTGGAAAATTTCATGGCTGTAGCTTTAAAAGAAATTGATATAACAAAAAAAATTGAAACATTAAAATCAACAGGAAAACACACTTTGTGGAATATTTTCTCTTCTATGCAACGTACAACTACATAGATTTGTGAGAATGTAGGGAATAAGGTAATCAAATTGTGTGCAAAATGGCATAACTTTAGCTTTAATAGAAATTGAGATATAGCAAAAAGAAATAATGGAGGTTTTACATTAAAATCAATTAAAAAAACAAGCTTAAAGCAATATTTTCCATCATATACAACATAGAACTGTAAATTTTTGTGAGAATGTAGTGAATGAGGTACTCCAATCATGTGCAAAACGGAATGACTGCAGCTTTAATGGAAATTGACATATAGCAATAAGAAAAACGAAATTTTTTAAAATGAAATCAATGGGAAAACACACTTTGTGCAATATTTTCTCTCCTGTAGGACATAGAACTGTAATTCTTTGCAAGAATGTAGGGAATTAGGTCCTCTTATCATGCGCAAAATAGCATGGCTGTAGTTTTATTAGAAATTGAGATATAGCAAAAGGAAGTATAAAGTTTTTGCATTCAAATCAATGGGAAAACACTCTTTGTGCGATATTTTCTCTCCTGTAGAACAAAGAATTGTAAATTTTTGCGACAATGTAGGGAATGACGCACTACAATCATGTGCAAAACGGCATGGCTGCAGCTTTATTAGAAATTGAGATATAGGAAAAAGAATTATGAACTTTTTGCTTTGAAATCAATAGGGAAACACACTTCATTCACATTGTCTTCTATACTGGATAAAACTGCAAATTTTGGATACAAAGTAGGGAATATAATACCGCAATCATGTGCAAAACGGCATGGCTGCAGCTTTACTAGAAAATGACATATAGCAAAAAGAAAAATTGAGTTTTTACATTAAAATCAATGGGAAAACACACTTTGTGCGATATTTTCTGTCCTCTACAACTGAGAACTGTGAATTTTTGTGAGAATATAGGGAATGAGGTACTTCTTTTGGTGCAAAACGTCATGGCTGTAGCTTTAAGAGAAATTGAGATATAGCAAAGTTAAATATGGTTTTTACTTTTACATCAACAGGAAAACACACTTGTTGCGATATTTTCTATCCAATATAACATAAAGCTGTAAATTTTTGTGAGAATGCAGGGAATGAGGCACTATCATGTGCAAAACGGCATGGCTGTAACTTTAATAGTAATTGAGATATAGCAAAAAGAATAATATTTTCTCTCCTATGCAGCATAGAACTGTAAATTATTGCAAGAATGTAGGGATTGAGGTAATCCAATCATGTTCAACACGAAATTGCTGTAGCTTCACTATAAATTGAGATATAGGAAAAAGAAAAATGGAGATTTCCATTGAAATCAATAAGAAAACACACTTCATGAAATATTTTCTCTTCTGTACGACATAGATCTCTAACTATTAGCGAGAATATGGGGAATGAGGCACTTCAATTATATGCAAAATGGCTTTGCTTCAGCTTTAATAGAAATTGAGATTTAGCAAAAAGAAAAAAGAATTTTCTTTATTGAAGTTAATGGGAAAATGCTATTAAAGTTAATGGGAATTTTGTCTCCTATACATGATGGAACTGCAAATTTTGGCCAAAATGTAGGTAATGTAGTACGTCAATTAATTTCAAAATGGCATGGCAACAGTTTAAGTAGAAATTGAGATATAGCCAAAAGAAAAATGTTGTTTTTACAATGAAATCAATGGAAAAACACACTTTGTGCTATATTTTCTTTTCTACACCACATATAACTGTAATATTTGAGTGAGAATGTAGGGAATGAGGTACTCATATCATGTTTAAAACGGCATGGCTGTAGCTTAAATAGAAATTAAAATATAGTAAAAAAATGGAGTTTTTAAATTGAAATTAATAAGAAAACGCACTTTGTGCGACATTTTCTTTCCTACACATAATAGATTTATAACTTTATATCCAGAGTGATGGGAATGTTGTACTCCAATCATGTGCAAAACGGCATTGCTGTAGCTTTAATTAAAAGTGAGATATAGGAAAAAGAAAAAAAAGGAGTTTTTAAGATCAAATCAAAGGGAAAACACACTTTGTGCAATACTTTTTCTCCTATTCAACAGAGAACTGTAAATTTTTGCAAAAATGTAGGGAATTAGGTACTCCAATCATATGGAAAACGGCATGGCTGTAGCTTTAATAGAAATTGAAATATAGCCAAAAGAAAAATGGAGTTTTTCATTGAAATCAATGGGAAAACACCCTTTGTGCGATATTTTCTCTCCTATACAACATAGAACTGTAAATTTTTTTTTAGAATGTAGGGAATGAGGTACTTCCATTATCTGCAAAACGGCAAGGCAGCAGCTTTAATAGAAATAGAGATATAGCAAAAATAAAACTGGAGTTTTTACATTGAAATTAATGAGAAAACACACTTTCTACAATATTTTCCTTTTCATACAACATAGAACTGTAAATTTTTGCCAAAGTGTAGGGAATCAGGCAATCTAATCATGTGCAAAACGGCATGGCTGTAGCGTTAATAGAAATTGAGATATAGCAATAAAAAATGGAGATTTTTTTTAAATCAATGGGAAAACTCTTTCTTTGATATTTTTATTTCTATACATAATAGAATCACAACATTTATCTAGAATGTTAGGAATGTTGTACTTCAATCATGAACAAAACGGCATGGCTGTAGCTTTAATAGAAATTTAGATACAGAAAAAAAATAATGTTTTTAAATTTAAATCAATGGGGAAAGGCACTTTGTGCGATAATTTCTCCCATATACAACATAGAACTGTAAATTTTTGTGAGAATGTAGGGAATGAGGTACTCCAATCGTGGGCATAATGGCATGGCTATAGATTTAACAGAAATTGAGATATAGCAAAAAGAAAAATGCAGTTTTTACATTGAAATCAATGGAAAAACACACTTTGTACGATATTTTTATTCCTTTACATAATATAATCACAACTTTTATCAAAAATGTTGGGATTATGGCACTCCAATCATGTGCAATATAACATGGCTTTAGCTCTCTAATCGAAAGTGAGATATTGCAAGAAGAAAAATTGAGTTTTTACATTGAAATCAATAGGAAAACACACTTTGTGCTGTACTTTCTCTCCTGTTCTAATTCTAATTCTAATTACTACCCAATTGGGTAGGGAATCTCAAACAAACAGGGCGAGCCTTAAATGAGGTTGAGAGGGTTGTGGGATTGGGGAAGGGGAAACAAATAATGTAGTAGATTTTAGAAAAAATATGCAACTTAAGAGGATCAAATGGGTGTGAAAAGTGGTTAAACAAACTTTTCAGTCTTCCATATCTTGGTGGTACCTTAAAATGCAATTTTGCCAAAAGTTGAGGGCATCCAATTATTCCAATAGCAATCGACAATAACTCAGAACTTTATCAAAAGTCATTGCATTCTTAATTATGATTGTTTTTCCTTTCTAATTTTAAATGTTGTCATACTTGCCTGACTTACGAATATGTTAGTTAGCAAATACATTTATCCTTTTATTATAATATTTGGCAATATATGTCCAGCAATTTGCTGCATATAGAACCTTTGGAGCTATTCGCAGGTGAAAATGATGCTGTACTAAAATTGGGTAATGAAATGTCCCAATCAATTTCTTAATGGCTTTAAGGTGTTGGTGAATGCTAAGAAGGACATGGTTTGCCTGTCATGAAATGGTCAACTTGTGGTCCCTAAGTATACCCAGGTCCTTTATTATGGTAACCCTGGGACTAGGAGATGGTTTTTAAAATGATATGTAGAGTTTATTGTTTTGAAACGATGAGTAAAAGATATAATTGCTGATATTTTTGTGTTAATTACAAGATTATTATAGTGCAGCCAATCCACAATCTGATTTAGTCCATGTTGTAAAATGGTGACATCTGCAAGATTAGTAGCGAACTTAGACAACTTAAAGTCATCTGCAAAACCCAAAAGAGTATTGGGAAAAGTAAATGATTTAAATAAATCGTTCAGGAAAATTGAAAATAACAAAGGGCTCAGACAGCTCCCTTGGTGAACACCTGAGCTCAAAGCATATCTGGAAGGTTCAATATATTAACTTAGTCTAATAATATTAATGGGATCCTTAAGATAACAATGTTAGAATGAACAAAGTGAAGAAGAGCACCCATATTTACCAAGTTTTCAAACTAACAAATCAATAGGAAATCTCTCAAACGCCTGAGAGAAGTCGAGATAAATTACATCAAGTTGTTGCTTCCTTTCCAAAGCTTCATGAATGTTAGAAAGATGGCACAAAAGATTAGTTTCAGTATACTTTCTTACTGTGAAAAAAATGTTGTCCTTCATTGAGAAACCTAATACTTCACTCCTGTAAACGCCAAATAATATTTTCTCCAAGATCTTCGCAATAGGTGAGATCACTGCTATTGGATGATAGTTTTTTTTCATTATGCTCTGATCCTGACTTATGCAAGGGAGTTATTAAGGAGGTTTTCCATACCAAAGGAATAAAATTTGATGAAAGACAAAAGGTAAATATCTTAGATAATATAGAAGTGAGAAGATCTGAGTAGCCCTTCAACAATGTTGGTGGAAAAATATCAGCACCTGCTATAAGGGAGGGTTTAAGATGTTGAATTGCTTTTCTAACCTCTTTAGTGTGGAGCCCAGTAATATGTAATGTATCCCCAGAAGATGGTACATTTTAATGGAAATCCTGTCTCACAGCAGGCAATTGATCTGTAGTAGATAGGCCTACTGCAGAAAAGGAAGCACTTAACAACTGACAGATTACCTCTGGGTCTGTTTCCATTGCCTGATTATGAAGTAGTGTGATACCTGAGTCAGTTTTGCCAGTATATTGCTGATAGGAACGCCAAAAGGATTTTGGTGAGTGGACTGATATTGCTAAGTGATGTAAAAAGTGATGCTGATCGCAGGCAAGAAGCCATTTAAATTTGGCTCATAATTGAGAAAATCGACCATATAAATTAAAGGATGGGTTTTTCTATAACGTAAGAAATACGTTCTTTTGTAATTTAATAGCCTATTTAGCTCGTCAGTAAACCAACAAGGGTATCGTCTATGAGCCAGGCACATTTTAGTCACAGGTAAAAACTGAGTAAGTCCAGACTGAAGAACTGACTGGATGGAGGCAAAGACTTCCTCTGGGGAAGAGGAGGACCAAATGCTGTCCCAGTCAATATTATATAAGTAATGATAGAGCACTACAAATTTGCCCTGCTTCCAATTAATATAGTTGCTGCATGATTCTTCAGCATCAGGCCAACTAATTAAAACTGTGAGTAGCAGTGGGGGATGATAAAGATCTATGTTGGACAATGGCGCTGTGTTTGATATAATCCCTTGTAGATTTGTATAACACAGGTCAAGGGGACGATTCAATGAGTTATAAACAAAATTTATATGTGAAAGTTTGAGAAAGGTCACCATGGGTGTCAGGGCAGCTAATTTACCTGAGGAGCAAGATCGTTCTACTGTTAGGATTGGTGTTGACCAATTAATTGATGGAACATTGAAGTCTCCCAAAATAATTATAAAAGAATAGTTTGCTGCACTAGTGATTAAACTGTCAAGCAAAAATAAAAACTGGGAAGCTGGCATAGATGGTGGAAAATAGCATAATACTGAGATAAATTGCATTGAACTGTTGGCCCTGCCATAATAGATAGTCCCAATGTGAAGTCTTCCAGGCACAGTTCGTCTACCCTGATGCATTTGCAGGGAAACAGATCCTTATTAATGGCAATAACCAGACATCCACCTTGCTTTCCATTTAATCAGTCAGAGCGACATATTGTAAAATTCGGAGGAAAATAGTTTGATGAGCTCAATGCAGGTGTTAACCATGACTCAGTTAAAGCAATGATGTGGTAGTTACTCAAAACCACATTTGAAAAGAAATTTTTTGACTTTGATCGAATACCACCGACATTTTGATAGTAGCAGGTTAATTCATCTAAATTTTTATCCATTCTTAGATTTATGTGGATGCTCCTCTCCAGCATTTATCTTTGTTGGGGAATTCGTTTTTGCACTCAATGATTACCTATTTGAAATCTCTTATGGTAGAGACCACCTTACCATGATCATAATTTTATGCAATGTGCCACGGAAGGACTTAAATACAGAATTTGAAGGCCATAGATCAATAAAGGCTAATGAGGACTCAAGATTTGGGTTGGCAAATATAACAAATGATGTATATGAGTTATGCTTAGAGCTTAGTTTACATATTGAGATAAATGGTCCTATTGAGTGCTAAAGTAAGTATTTTGAAATATCATCACATGTACAGCAAGGAGCTAGTCTTGAAACCAATAGGTGAAGCTGCCACTGTTTTGGAATACCAATTAGAGTAGGTTCATCATTTACCCCTTTATGTAGGGAAGGTAAAGTAGCAGTTCTCTCAGATGCATTCCAATATATCCTCAATTGTTTAACTGGCTTTTGAGATTCAGTATTAGTGAGATCGAGAGTAGAAGAATGCATACATAGTGAAGACACTTGGGGATTTTTTAATCCTTTGGGTTTTACTCTCTCTGCAAAGGGATGTAATTTAGTTTTTGATAGTTTAGAAAATTTCTTAACCAAAATATCATAAATTGTTATCAGCTGTGCTTTCATCTCCAAGATATCAGATTTTACTGTACAAAGCTCTTTAACAATAACATTAGAAGTTTGTAAAAATTCACGTAAAAGGGGAGATATTTCATCCATGGCAGAGAATTTATCAAGTTGTTTTAAATATAGAGTCCAGATGGGACTCTAAATTAACCAAACTTACTAAATTTGAGCCACTAGTTATAGGACTAATGACTTTCTCAGGATTAAGAAGAAAGGATGGTTTCAAAGGTGAATCCTCAGTTCTACCCTTCCGACAGGCAATGCATTTAAACGTTGGGGCAAGCAAAGGAATCTCAGAACCACTAATATTCAAACATTCAGTATGCTTTTTAGAAGAACATGATGTGCATTGAATGAAAGCACTTCTTGGGAATATGTCCTTACCGCAAACAAGACATGGACCTAAAGGGGCTATGAAGATGACAATCAAATATCACATATATTAGATGTAATAATCAAAAACAACACCAACAGGTCACGATCTTTTGAATGGGACATTATGATAAAAGAAATGACAGAAAAAAATTATTTTTTCCCACAAACAGATGTCAGTTTACTATAGCATACAACTGATATGCAGCACTACAAAAGTGCTACAAGAGAACTAATCAGCTACTTAAAACCAACTACCAAAAATGGCTACTTGTGAAAAACAAACAATATACAATAAAAAATTATAATAAAATTATGATAAAAATGGTCACAAGACCTTAATAGATTAAAATAAGTCAAAATCCGACTAGTAAAATTAGCAGGATCAGCAATAAATACTAAATTCATGGAGCAATATTTCACTCATGGAGCACTCACATGACTTAGTTCTATGCAACATAGAACTGTCTATTTTTGTGAGAATGTAGGGAATTAGGTACTCCAATCATGTGCAAAATGGCATGGCTGTAGCTTTAATAGAAATTGATATAGCAAAAGAAAAAATGGAGTTTTTACATTGAAATCAATAGAAAAACACACTTTGTGCAATGTTTTCTCTCCTATGCAACATTGAACTGTAAATTTTTGCAAGAATGTAGGGAATAATGTACTCCAATCATGTGTAAAACGATTTGGCTGCAGCCTTAATACAAATTGATATATAGCACCATCATCATCGTCATCACACCCTTGTTCCACCTATGGCAGGGTCGGCTCTGCAGGTTCTGATCCTCCACACACACACCTATCCCCAACTAGGCTCCCATCCACCTTACATGCCACTATGTCCTTCTGTACCACCTGCTCCCACATCTGCTTGGGTCTTCCCTACTCCTGATACCACCAACCACCTGTTGCCGCATTATATACCACATGAGCTCCTCTTCCCCCTTCGCATCACATGCCCATACCATCTGAACCTATATTCTCTTATCTTCTCTGCAATGTTTCCCACCCCCCCCCCCAAGCTGCATCTAACATACACATTATGGACCTCTTGTGGTTCTTCCTCACTGCCCAGCACTCAGATCCATATAGCATTGTGGGCCTAACTACGTCATCATCATCATACCCTTATCCCGCCTGAGTCAGGGTCGGGTCTGCGAGTTCTAGCGCTCCACTCCCGTCTGTTTCCCACCAGGTCTCTGTTCACCCCGCACACCGCCATGTCCCTCCGGACAACTAGATTGCATCACTGCTTTGGTCTCCCCCTGCCCCGGATGCTGCCTACCACCTGCAGTCCTGGGATAAACCTAACGAGCACCTCCTCACCATGCCTCATGACGTGTCCATACCACCTCAGCTTATTCTCCCTCAACTTTTCAGCAATGTCAACCACCCCCAGGCTACCTCTAACCTACTCATTCCTAATTCTATCTGCTCTCAACACACCACTCGAGTACTGCAGCATTCGCATCTCGGCCACTTGCACGCAATTTACATGGCTTTTCTTCACTGCCCAGCACTCTGATCCATATAGCATAGCTGGTCTGACCAAAGTCCTGTAAAAATTCACTTTCAGCTTGATTGGGACCCTCCTTTCACCCAGGACTCCACATCCTGTTACCATTTAAACCCCCCCATTTATTCTATGAGTCACTTAAAGGTCTATCTCCCCATTGCTTTGAAATGTCGATCCTAAGTACTTTAACTCTTGCACTTTTTTCACTAGCTCTCACCATGAGCGTATGTCCCCATTGCTTTCCTGACCTTCCCATTGGAAAGCTAAATACTCTGTCCTCTTCATGTTAATCTTTAGCCCTCCCTTTTCCATTGCTCCTCTTTTGTCATTTAGTCCATTCTCTATCTCCTCTCTGCTGTCACTAACTTTCCCTATATCATCAGCAAATGCCAGGCACTGAGGGGTCCACTCACCTACACCCATCAGTAGTTCATCCAGAACCAGGATGAAAAGATATGGGCTAAGTGCAGGACCTTGGTGCACCATAACTTTCACAGGAAAGCCCCCAGTGTTTCCCCAAGGTGTCCTTACCCTGGCTGTGGAGCAATCATACATATCCTGGATTACTCTAATAAATCCTTTGTCAACCCCCCCTCTTTCATAGTACTTCCCACACTACCTGTCTTTGGACACTGTCGAAGGCCTTCTCTAGGTCGATAAAGATGGCATGGAGGTCTTTCTTTGGTGCCCTATACTTTTCTACCATTTGTCTTAGAATGAAGATAGGCTCCTTTGTGGACCTTTCTGGCATAAACCTAAATTGATTTCCACAGACACTTGTTTTATCCTGGAGGTAACGTTACATTACTCTCTCCCAGAGTTTAATGGTATTGCACATTAGCTTTATGCCTCTATAGTTGCCACAGTCTTGAACATCCCCTTTACCCTTGTAGAGTGGTACTATCCAACTCTTATGCCATGCAGATGGCATTCTATCCCCACTAGCTATCTTATTGACAAGTTTCCCTAACCACTTGGTACCTGTCCTCCCTAGGCTGTGCCATACTTGAATGGGGATACCATCTGGGCCTACAGATTTTTCAACCTTTCATCTTCCTAAGTGCCCTGGTTACTTCCTCCTTGGTTACACAGTCCACTGTCACTGCTGGTGCAGGGTTGGTGGCCATGTCCTCACCTCAATCTACTTCATTTAAGAGGCCTTGGAAGTATTCTTCCCACCTCCTCTTTACTTTCGTTGGGGAGAGCAGGACCCTACCCACACCATCCTTCACTGTTATTTCTCTGGATACATCTTTTGCTGCCCTGTCTCTGGCCTTAGCCAATTTGAAAACTTCTTTCTCCCCCTCCTTTGTCCCTCATTATTCTGGTGCTTGGCCAGAGCAATCTTCCTCTTGGCAGTGGTCTTGGCCTGCCTATACTGAGTCTTTGACACCTGATTCCCTATTTCCTGCCACCTGTGAAAAGCAGCCTTCTTTTGCTTGATGGCTGCTTCAACTTCCTCATTCCACCACCATGACTGCCTATCACCCTGGCCAGTGCCTCCCACCCTACCCTGTCCCAAGACGGTTTTCCCACAGGCTCTGATTTTTTATGTAACCCTATCCCACATGGCATCAGTTGTCCCTTTCCAATCCCAGTCTACCTGCCTGTGAACTTCCTCTATGAATTCCTCCATATTTGTGGGTAGCTTCCATTACCTGATGACCTGCTCTTCCCTCCAAGAATGTGCCTTGCCTGCCGCTCTCACTAATAGTTCTATCATTAGTAACCTATGCCCACATTCCTTTTGAAAATTTTCACTGGGGAGAGCCCAGCAATCATGGATCTCTGATTTGTGCCGCCCTCTAACCATAAAAAAATCTGTCTGAGAAATTCCCTGTGGTGACAGGTATGTGATTAGGTGCTCGTCCCTCTACCTAAACCAAGTATTCGCCAATGCAAGGCCTAGTGCATTAGATGTGTCGAGAATTCGCAGCCCATCTAGGCTAGCTGTGCCATACCCCCATCCCCCATTGACCTCACCATAACCCTGGTTTTCTTTGCCCACATGGCCATTAAAGTCCCCCAATTACGAAGCGCTCATTTCCCTGACATTGCCCTACCTGAGCCTCCAGTGAGTGCACCAGGTCCTGAAACTCTGTACTGAAGCCTTCCTTTGTGGGTTCATCCAGACCTGCCTGGGGGGCATATGCACTAATTAGATGAAGCACTACTTCTCTAAAAACCACTGTAACTAGTGGGAGCCTGCTATTGATATGTTTTATCTGGGTGACTCCCTGCTGCAGCTCACTATCCAACACGATCCCCACCCCATTCTGCCCCCCTTCACTGGCAGTATATATAAGCTTGTAACCCCCCAAGGGCCCATGATCTATTTCCCCTCCACCTAGTTTCTTGGAGGAAGGCTACCTGTATCCTCCATCGCCTTAAGGTATTAGCTATTTCCCCAGATTTGCCTGTAAGGGTCCCCACATTCCAAGTTCCTAATCTGAGATTTGCCCTTTGCTATCCACACATGCACCGACTGGGGTCACCCCACAGAGGACACTTGGCATGCTATCTGCCATGGAGTGTGAGGTCCCAGCCCTCATGGCATTGCGAACTACTGCTGACTGTGGCCTGAGGCCAACTGGCAAACCCCTGTTGACTGCCAGTGATGGGGACTTCCCCTGCACTTAGGGTGGATGCCTCTCAAAATTGGCATCATGTCTGCAAACTATATGGAATGTATATGGAGTATTAATGACAGTATTATATAGTAACTTTATAAAACTGATAATTAAAATAAATAATAGTAGGAATAAATATCAAAAAATATTAGGAATAAACATTAATAAATATTAGGAATAAATATTAATAAATATTAAGAATAAATGTTAATAATATTAACTAACTTACAGAATTAACTTACAGAACTAACTAAAAGTTTTGTGAAAATTTGGTGGTGGGTAGTTTGTGACCGGCCCCAACGCAGTTGCAGACAAGTGCAAGAACGCCACAAGGTCAGGCTTATGTAGCCAAACCAGCCCCAACACCCACGTACCCACCTTGCAAAGGAACGTTTGGGGTTCATGCCTTGAAAAAAGCGAATTTTAGCCCCAAAAAACAGTGGCGAATTAAAGATTTGCAAAAAGAGCAAAGCGCAAGGAAAGTTGGACGCACAGGGAGCCCGCGGCACCTAGCGATCTCTCCATGGCGGGCCTATCTACAATTTTGTAAAAATTACCTTTCAACTTTATTCGGACTCTGTGGTCACACAGTACCCTACTTGCCTGTCTCCACTTTTGCCATCCAGCATTGATTCTGTGGGTAATGTGAGAGTCGATTTCCCCATTACTCTGAATCACTGATCCTAGATACCTAAACTGTTTCACTGCTGGTAGCTCATCATTTCAACAACGAACTACACCCCCTTGGTCCTGGCCACTCCAATTGAAAGCAGAGTACTCTGTTTTCTTTATGTTCACCCTCAGGTCCCCCTTGCCATTGCTGTTGTAATATCCTGCAAGCTCTGTTGAACCTCCTCTTGTGACTACTCTAACCTTCCTACATCACCAGCAAATACCAAGCACTGTGGGGCCCATTCTCCTATTCCTGTCAGCAGGTCATCCATTGCCAAAGCAAAGAGATAAGGGCTTAAGGCTGATCCTTGTTTAAGCCCACCCTTCACTTTGAAGCTACCAGTATTCCCCCATGCTATCCTCTCCCTAGTGGTGGAACCTTCATACATATCCTGTATTATTCTGATATGTGCTTCATCCACTTCCTTTTGTCTTAGAACATCCCATACCACCTGCCTAGGGACACTATCATAGGCCTTCTCAAGGTCTACAAAGATTGCATGCAGATTCTTCTTTACTGCTCTGTGCTTCTCCACCATCTGTCATAGAATAAAGATGGGTTGTATTGTTTTCATAAAAGGCATAAACCTAAACTGGTTTCCTTGGACACTAGTACGATTTCTAAGGTGACATTCTATGACCCTCTCTGACAGCTTCATAAAATGGCTCATAAGCTTAATGCCTCTGTAGTTCCCACAGTCCTGAACGTCACCTTTGCCTTTGAACAGTGGGACAATCCAACTCGCCTACCATGCAGATGGCATTCAGTCACCACTGGCTATTTTATTTAAAAGCTTCCCCAGCCATTTAATTCCTGTGGTCCCCAAGTTATGCCAAACATCAATGGGAATCTTATCAGGACCTACAGCTTTGTGTCCTTTCATCTTGTGGAGGACCCTGACTATTTTGGCTTCACTCACTAAGTCCACAGCTACTGTAGTGGCAGGGATGTTGTTCATGACCATTTCACTATTATCTGTGTTTAAGAGATTGCTGTAATATTCCTCCCACCTCTTCATTATCATTTCTGGCTGGAATAGGACCCATGCATCTCTATTGTTATGGCCCTAGTGACATCGTTACTGCTTCTATCTTGAGTTTTGACTATTCAAAAAACTTCCTGCTCACCTTATTTAGTCCCTAAGCTTTTATTTAAAGCCTCATACTTTTGGTGTTTGGCCTGGGCAATGGCCCTCCTAGCATTCTTCTTTTCCTGTATATATACTGTCTTTGAACCCTGATCCCCCATCTCCTGCCACCTATTTAATTCTGCCTTCTTCTGATGAATGGCTGCTTCAACCACCTCATTCCACCACCAAGTCTGTCTACCCTGGTGTGAGCCTCCTACTCTAGCTGCACCAAACAGCCTTCCTACATTGTGTAATCTTCCTGGCCACCATGTCCCACATGGCATCAGCTGACCCTTCCCAATCCCAGTCCACCTGGCTAATAATCTCCTGCTGGAATTAATGTCAATTTGGTTGTAAATTTTACCATTTAATGACTGGCTCACCTTTCCATGGATGATTTCTAGCTGCACCCCTCACAAGTACCTCCATCATCAGTAACTTATGCCCACTTTCCTTCTGGAAATCCTCACTGGGAAGTGCCCAGCAATCACAAATCTCCAGCTTATGCTGATCTTAACCATAAAGAAAGCAATCTGAGACCTTTCCAGGGGTGACTGAAAGGTGATAAGGTGCTTTTCCCTCTTCTGAAACCATGTGTTGGCCAATGAAAAGCCATGTGCTTGTGCTGTATCAAGAACTTTTGTCCCTCACCTGTGAGCTGGCCATACCTCCATCCCTAATGGACAGCCACATATCCTTGTCCTTCCTGGCCAACATGGCCATTAAAGTCCCCTTCAATAATCAGACGATCAGATCCCTTACCCTGTCTAATTCTGTTATCTACTGACTGTACCACCTCATCGAAATACCACCAGAAATCCCTTTTTGTGGCCTCATCACATCCTGCTTGAGAAGCTTAAGCACTGATAAGGTGGATCCCAATACCATGCAATACTACAGTAACAAGAATATTCCTGCTATTCATTCCATGGACTGCTATGATCCCCTGCTGAAATTCCCTATTCAATTCAATACCCACGCCATTATGCCCCTCCTCAATACCTGTGTTTAATAATTTGTATCCCTCCCCCAGTGCCCATGAACAGTTCTTCTTCCAATGCGTTTCTTTGGGGAAGGCAATGCTATCCCTTCTATTCTTCACAGAGTTTACTAATTCCCCTGTTTTTCCTGTAAAGGTCCCCACATTCCATGTCCCTAACCTCAGCCTAGCCCCCTTACTCTGTGGGACAGCTCTGGCTGGGTGCTCTTCAGCCAGATGCCTAGAACCTGCAGCAACTGTGACAGGGCTACATGTGGGGGAGTGCCGTCCTACCCCACATAAGACACTGAGGTTTTCTTCTGTTGTTGTTATGTGAGCAGAGGTCCCACACTCACATGCCAATACACCCCTCACACCCTACACTGTATAAATGCAATCCTAGGACTGCAAATCATATTAATAATACTAATAAAACTAATAAGTAATTATAATAATAATAATACGCATAATAATACTAAGGATTTAAGATAATAATAAAAGATTAAATTAAAGATATTAATAAAAATAAATAAATAAATAAACATTTGATGCTGTGGGGGTCTGCGTGACGCTGCCAATGCAGATGACAGGAGTGGTAGAACAACTCACATGATGCTAGGCTTAAATGTCCAGAAGTTGATATATATATAGGATAAAGGAAAATGGAGATTTTACAGTGTAATCAATGGGAAAACACACTATGGGGGATATTTTCTCTCATATGCAATATAGAAGTCTTTCCATTTAAATCAATAAAAAAATCGCACTTTGTGCATTTTGTCTCCTTTACATGATAGAAGTGTGAATTTTGGCTAGAATGTAGGGAATATGGTACTCCAATCATGTACAAAATGGCATGGCTGAAACTGTAATAGAAATTAAGATATAGCAAAAAGAAAGATAGGGTTTTTATATTGAAATCAATAGGAAAACACACTTTGTGTGATATTTTCTCTCCTATACAACATAGGACTGTTTATTTATTGAGAATGTAGTGAATGAGGTACTCCATTCATGTGCAAAACGGAATAGCTGTACCTTTAATATAAATTGAGATATAGCAAAAAGAAAAATGGCGCTTTTCCATTTTAATCAATGGGAAAACACTCTTTGTGCATTTTCTCTTCTAAGCATGATAGAACTGTACATTTTGGCAAGAGTGTAGATAATGTTGTACTCCAATTATGTGCAAAATGGCATGCTGTAGCTTTAATAGAAATTGAGATACATAATGGACCAATATATTTTTCCAGAATATTGGGAATATGGTATTCCAATCATGTGCAAAACGGCATAGCTGAAGAGTTAATAGAAATTGAGATATATTAAAAAGAAAAATTAAGATTTTCAATTGATGTTGATGAGAAAACACACTTTGCATGATATTTTCTTTCCTATATAAAATAGAACTATGAATTTTTGGCAGAACATTGGGAATGTGGTACTTCAATCACTTTCAAGACAGCTTGGCGATAGCTTTAACAGAAATTGCGATACAGCAAAATAAAAAAAGGAGTTTCTTTTCATTGAAATTAATTGAAAATATCACACTAAAAATTAATTGAAAATATCACACTAAAAATTAATTGAAAATATTTTAATTAATTATTGAATTATTAATTGAAATTCATTGAAAAAATCACACTTTGTGTGATATATTCTTTGCTATACATAACAAAACCATGACTTTTTTACAGATTGTTAGGAATGTTGTGCTTCAATCATCTGCAAATTGGCATGGCTGTAGCTTTAATAGAAATTGAGATATGGTCAAAAGCGAAATAAAGTTTTGCAAGCATATAGGGAATTTGGCACTCCATCATGTGCAAAACTGCATTGATGCAGCTTTAATAGAAATTGAGATATAATAGAAATTGAAAAAATGGAGATTTTCCATTATATTCAATAGCAAAACATACCTACTGTGATAGTTTATGTCCTGTTCATGATAGAATTGGGAATTTTTGCCAGAATGTAAGGAATGTAGTACTCCAATAATGTGCTAAACTGCATGGCTATAGCTTGAATAGAAATTGAGATGTAGCAAAAGGAAAAATAAAGGTTTTATGTCGAAATCAATGGAAACCCACACTTTCTGCGATATTTTATTTCCTATATATAATAGACACATATTTTTTTCTGAATGTTGGGAAATGAGGACTTCAATCATTGGCAAAACATCCTGGCTGTAGATTTAATAGAAATTGAGATACAGTAGAATGAAAAATGAATTTATTAAAATGAAAAAAAAAACATACTTTGTGCAATATTTTCTCTCCTAAATAAAATAGAGCTATAAATTTTTGCCAGAATTTTGGGAATGTGGTACTGCAATCATGTGCAAAACCTAATAGCTGTAGGTTTTATTGAAATTGAGATGTAGCAAAAAGGAAAATTAATTTTTTTCCATTGAAATCAATGGAAAAACACACATTGTGTATTTTCTCTCCTATACATGATAGAACTGCAAATTTTAGCAAAATGTAGGGATTGGGTTACACCAATCATGTGCCAAACGCGAAGGCTGTATCTTTAAGAGAAATTAAGACATAGCAAACTGAAAAATGTAGTTCTTTCCATTCAAATGAATGGAAAGATATTTTCTCTTCTATACATAATAGAACCGTTCATTTTGGCCAGAATGCCAGGAATGTGGTACTCCAATCATGTGCAAAATGGCATGCCTGCAGATCAAACAGAATCGAGATCTATCAAACAGAAAAATGAAGATTTTTCATTAAAATAAATGAGAAAGCACAATTTATACGATATATTCTATCCTATACATCATAGAATTGCGAATTTTTCCCAGAATGTAGGTTATGTGGAACTCCAATTCTCTGAAAAATGCATCGCTGTCTCTTTAATAGAAATTAAGATTTTGTAAAAAAATTATGAAGTGTTTCCATTGAATTCTATGGGAAAACACACTTTGGCCATTATTTTCTCTCCTAGACATGATAGAACTATAAATTTTGTCCAGAATGTAGGGAATTTGGTACTCCAATGATGTGCTAAATGGCATTGCTGTAGCTTAAATAGAAAGTAAGATATAGAAAAAAGAAAAATAAAGCTTTTCCATTTAAATCAATGGGAAAACACACATCGTGTGGTATTTTCTCTCCTATCCACCATAGAAATGTAAATCTTTCCCGCAATGTACTGAATGTGATACTCCAATCATGTGGAACACAGCATGGCTGTAGCTTTAATAGAAATTGAGATATTGCAAACGAAATTATGCATTATTTTCTCTCCTATACAGGACAGAAAAGAAAATTTTTGCCAGAATGTAAGCAATGTGATACACCAATCGTCGTAATTACACATGTTATTTTTCATGCTGCAGGAAATTGGCATAGGTGTAGCAATGGTGAAGATTTAAAAAAGTTAAACAAATTTCCCCTACATAAATATGAAGAGAAGAGGCTAAACTCTTCAAGAAACAGAAATTTCACTGACTAAATTTCGTCTCTTAAATTTCTCCACTTCAATGACACAATCATTGATGTATGTGAATGACTGCCAGTAGATAAGAACATCAGGATTTTAAATTAATAAATAGCTTTAAACCTGTATCTTTAATGTGCCATAAGAATATTGAAAAAACCATTATGACTTTCACCAAAAATCATTTTAAATGTAAAATTTTGCTTACATTTCTCAACTGTACATCATAGAAGGTAAATAAATTGCCAGAATGTTAACACTGTTATGGCTGTTTGGCTTATTTCCCAATCCGTTATCATAGACTGTTATAGCTGCTTGGCTTATTCCCTAACCCACTATCATCGCATAGCATATCAAACCAAAGCTCCACACCTTCTTATACAGGCCAAATTTAATATTTTTTAATTTCCAGTACTTTTAGTCAATTTTCACTACTTTTTTCAATGCAGTGCAATATTATTAGGAAGTTTCCAACGATCTGCTTTAGTAGATATCGTGAAATTTCAAACAAAAATGTTTTTGCATTGAAAATCATGAGAGATTTAACTTTTTTGTTAATTTTTAGAAGGCTAAATCCCTTCTAGAATGCATACAATGTCAAAGTACATGCTAATGAAAAGTGGTGTTGTTATTGCTTCAACGAAAACAAACTGCAAGACACATTTCCAATTCATAGACATTGAGAGAAATGGTGAGGCTTTTAAATTTCCAGAACTTATAATCATTTCACACGTTTTCTTGCATCTCTCCACTGCTAACAACATAATGTGTTACTGTTTTTTGTTGTTGATGAAAAGTTTGAAATTTCAAATTATCAGAGTTTCAAACATATTGATTAAACACAAAGTGAGAGTTTTGAAACTAAGGTTTTTTCTGTTTGGAAACCCATATAAATATTAACATATCATATAATTTTCACTTTTGTGCATCAGAGTGTGCTAACTTATTGCCAGAATGAATAGAAAGCAATATTCCACATAGTCTCACAGAGGTGTATGTGTTGCATAAATAGAATTTAAAAAGCTGTCAAATGCAATTCCCATACTTGCTCATTCAGGCAAAATGGGATATTTTTTAATTTCCAGTGCTTTTAGTCTTTGCACTCATTTTGCCACATTTCTCCACTTCTGTCAACATGATGCATCTAAATATTTCCCAGTAGGGAAACATCAGAGGATTTAAAATTATTAGTCGTTTTCAAACCCATTTCCTTTTCCAAAGGAGTAATTTAAAAAAGAAGATGCATTTCACCATTAAAGCCAAGGGAAAAGAGATATATTACACTCACATTTTTCTCTCCTGTTCATTGCACTTCATTTGCATGATTGCACTACATCATGCAAAGACAATATCATTTATTCCTTATCAATTTTTTTGGAACACTTCACCAATAATGGGAGGAAGTATTCACATAAGTGATTTAAACCTTATTGACTCAATGCATAGTAGGGAAAATTTTAAACTTACAAATGACTTTGTACTGCACTGTTGATCTATGCATTAAATGACATACCAAAGAAGTTGAATTCC
Source organism: Trigoniulus corallinus (assembly GCA_013389805.1). NCBI lineage: Eukaryota > Metazoa > Arthropoda > Diplopoda > Spirobolida > Trigoniulidae > Trigoniulus > Trigoniulus corallinus. The sequence goes on from JAAFCE010009127.1 coordinate 10,651,403, forward strand.
AGGAAAATAATGAAAATCGTTTGCTGGTACTGGTAGTCATTGACTTACAACCTTTGAAGCTTAGGAATGTGTAACTTTCTGATCATTTTAATTAGCTGGCGTTTGTAAGCTGATGACCCATAACCAATCAGTGGAAATGAAAATTAATAGTTGCAATTTGGTATCACATTTTTCAAACTTTCCACCCCTGTCATCAACATACCTTATTCATCTCTCACACAATAAAGGCCATTTGTACCACCTGTTCCTGATTGGACTTGGATTGCAGTGTTTTAATGATATAAAATATACAATAATAATGAAAGAAATGCAGTACAGAGCTAGAAATTTCAAGCTGATGACTGCATTGATGATCTGTTGAAAGGAGTAGGAGAATGGGCCGTTAAATACTTGATATTTGCTGATGTTGGAAAGGTTTTGGAGTCCAAAATGGAGGCATGGTTGAATATCTGGGGGTCTGGTAGAAAGGGGCTGGAGAAGGCTGTGGGGATGATGATAACATGTATAGTGCTGTGCATATAGCTTATCAACTTACAAACTAATCATGTTATGACTGGACTGTTGGAAACAATTGTGGTCATAACTCAATGGCTACATGTAATTGCTAGTCAAATTTAGATATCACTTGGCATAATTAGGCTCAAAGTGAGAGTAATATCTGAAATACTGGAATGGTAATTTATTAAACTGAAATCATTTTGTGAGTAAACCATTTAAGTATTTCATTTTGAACAACAGTAATTTTTTAACTAAATTAAAATGATAAAAATTCAATAAAAAATAAAAGTTGAAATATGAAGAAAAAATGGGCTGGTTGTCAACAGTTGTGGCATATTTTGAACTTCACTTTTATCTGGTAACAACAGTTAAGCATTGTTGGGAAACATCAATGTTTTGTCTACTCAGTCACTTTCCATTATGTTGTAACCTCTATTCAGTATTATGGGTTATGCTTAATAATCAATATAAGATACCCCTTGGGGACCAGTCAAAGTTTATCTAACATATGGTTGAATACAAAACAGAAATAACGTTCTGTGTTTAGAAAAATTGCTTTTTTACAATATGTCATTTGAAAAAATGCATTTCATATATAAAATAATATAATTTTAGTTTTTCACATAATTCGTAACACACATAAATTCTTTTTGCAATATTTTAATAAACAGTCGCCTTTTTTGTATCATTCTATAATCTTATTTCTTAAGCGTTTCTGAGAAAATTTCCATACTTGACATTACTATATAATAAATAGGGGAGTATTGGATAGTGTTTATTAACGTATAATTACCATACAAATATGCATATGCTATTATTCACTGTCATTTATCTTGAATTCATGGACATATTCCACCAATAACATTGAACAATTTTACAAAGTTTATTTATAAAACATTACATATATTTGTGTGGAGCTTATTTGTGTATCTCTATCGAATGCAACAGTTGGGCTTTTAAAATAGTGCCAGCAGCTGGTGACATCTGTAAATATTGGGTGGTCAGAGAGGAGTGAGATAATCCAAACTACAGCAATAAGAGAATTAAATAACACACTCAAACACATGAGATGGAATGTGAAAAATAAAAATCCTCACTGTGTCAGCCTCATGAACTAAACTGTATACAGTGAATTATCATTGCCTTATATGTAATATATCAAAATGTTGAGAACTTGAATTTTATCACAAGGTATATGTAGTATCAATAATATGATTTAAATTTATTATAGAAGTATTCCAGGTTCAAAAACCTGATCTCAACTAATCACTGCTATTAGGCAGCATAGTGCAAGGGGAGTTCTATGATGGGTGACCACATTTGCATTATCAGACCTGCAAAAAGAATATTAACATATTGAAGTGCTTAAATTTCTTATATTTTAATTGAGAGGCAATGATAACTTAAATTATAGAATGTTATACCAGTGCCCTAATCTTTTGGGGATTCTAACTTTTTGTTTTCCAAATTTAATCACAAACATATTTTTTTCCTATAGTGATTTTTTTCCCTGCCCACTATTAAATTTCTAGTTATCACCTCCCCATAAACTTTCAGAAAAGCAAAATTTCTTTTCATAGATGTAGCATGCCAAATCAACTAATTGCAGCAGAGAATGTATTTAATCCCATACACAAGTTAAATTCCAGTGATTTTAACAAATAGCCAACAGTGCTTCTAACACTAAATCCAGGTAAGATTCATCATTATTATTATGAATTTATTCTGATGGATGAGAATTAAAATACTCCAAAACCTGTACAATAACAATTGTAAATAGTAATCCAATTAGTAATATGCAATGAATCAATGTGGCAAAATTCATATATGTAGAACCCTTCTTCTTGGTAATATTGGAGGCAATGATGACTTATGATAATGTAAATATCTTTAGAAATTTTACTTCCTGATAAATTACATCTGTGTACAATAGGAGTAAAGTGTGTAAGAGGCTGGTTCAGAACCTGCAACCAGATATACCAGATGCATCCCATTGATGCCAAGAAGATACTAACAGTTCTCTTTATACTAAATCCAGGTAAGATTCATAACTATTGTGGAGGAAACATTATGTTAGATAACATTTAACAATCTCCAATGTTTTTTCAAAAAGATTTTAAATTAAAAACTTTTGATAAAATGCAATGAATAAATGTTGCAAAACTCAAAAATGAAGAATCATTCACCTTTGTAATGATGGAGTGTGTGATTAAAAAGGTGCAGTAATTATATGTCAGTGTTTAAGATGCAGATTTGGTTGGGTGATAGCTGATGAAAATTCACTCCCTGATAAATAACTAATGTGTTCATTAATAGTAACGACTGTGAGAGGCTGGTTCAGAATCTGTAGTAACACCACCCCAGGATTAGTATTGTGACCCAAAGCACAAGCCATTACATTGCCATTCTAAGTGGCACATTGGAGCTAAGAAGTAAAACTTATATTATGTATTTAATACAACAGTATTTGCACATTACTGAGCATTTGGCACATTTCCCAAAATTTGATTATTTCATTATTGTATAAATCACTGTTGTGGTTCCTACTGTATTTTTCTATTTACATGCATCTTTATCAAACAAAGCACCATAATTCAATATTGGAAATCGATCTGTTTATTTTAACATTTTACAATGATGAAACAGCATTCACTTTAGGAATGCAGCTTTCTCAAAAAATAACACTTTCCTGATAACAAAGTGTTATCTCTATTAATCCATCTTGAAGTAAAATGCATGAAATTCCAGATGCAAAAAACTGTAACAGTTTCATGATGTGAGAAAATAACAAAAGGAATGCTGAATTAAAATTAACAACAGCAATTTCTAAGTGATCACCTAACTCAGTACTACACTGGCCCAACGTTGCTTAATAACAGTGACCACATGAGAAAAGGCAATTTCAACACAGAATCACCATTGGGAAGTGCAACGTCAATTTGACTTTTGTTTCTTAATTAATTAATTATTTATTACTACAATTGCAAAATCCTTATCAACGACATCAATTGCAAAACTTTCTTAAATTTAAAATAATAGACAAAAATGATTTAAGTTATAGAATGTTATGCAAATTTCCTACTCTTTGCAGATTCTATCTTTTTGTTTTCCATATTTCATCACTTATTTATTTCTATTGTGATGATTACTACATAAAACCTCTCCTCCCCAATCACTGTTATATTTCTAGATATCCCCTTTCCAGTACCTTTACAATCAGCCCAACATCTTTAAGAGGGTGTGAATTACCAAATTTACTAATCACTATGGAGAAAGTATTTAGTCCAATATACCAGTTATATCCCTATGATGCCCACAAGATACTAATAGTACTTTTAATAGTAAATCAAAATTAGATACATCAGAATTGTGTAGAAAATATGATGTTACATATGAATAAAATACTACAAATCTTTACCAATAAGATTATTACATTAAAGAACTATGGATAACATGTGTTGAATAAATGTTTCAATATTCACATATCTTGAACCGTTAATGTTAGTGTTTTAACAAAAAGTGCAGTACTTATATTTCAGATTTTAAAATTCAGATTTGGATGGGTGAATGCTGCCAGAAATTCACTCCTTGATAAATAACTAATGTGTACAATAAAAGTAAAGACTGTGAAAATCTTGTTAAGAATGTGCAATAACACCATCCCAAGATTAGTATGAGCCAAAGCAAACGCAAATATATTACCATGCTTAGTAGTACGTAGAATTTATCCCCATTGAAGTAAACTGCATGAATTTCCAAATGCAAGAAATACTAACAGTTTCATGATGCAAAAAAATAAAAAAATAATACAAAAAGCAAATCAGCCAACAGCACCAGGAATTCCTAAGTGGTCACTTATCTCAGTACTACCCTGGCCCAATGTTTCCTTACTGCAGTGATCAGACAAGAACTGGCGCTTTCAACATGGTATGACCATAGCCAAACATGACATCTTCAAACTGCAATTTGATTGCTGTTTTGCTATTAATCAATTGTTTATTATTACTATGATAAAAACCTCATCAACGACATGATTTGCACAACTTTCTGATATTTTAAATAAGATGCAATGATAATTTAAATTACAGAATGTTATGCAAGTGACCTACTGTTTGCAGATTTTAATTTTTCGTTTTTCACACTTCATCACTTATTTACTGCTATTGTAAAGATTACTACACAGAACTTCTCCT
>JAAFCE010009127.1:10676823-10729934 GCA_013389805.1 Trigoniulus corallinus
TTTATTTCAAAATCCATGGTAAAACACACCTTTTGCGATATTTTCTCTGCTATACAACATAGAACTGTGAATTTTTATGAGAATGTAGGAAATGAGGTACTCCAATTACTTGCAAAACGTCATGGCTGTAGTTCATATCGAAATTTTAATTTTCGAGATAGAATCATAACTTTTATCCAAAATGTTGGAAATGTGGTACTCCAATCATTTGAAAAACGGCATGGCTGTAGCTTTAATAGAAATTGAGATATAATGAAAGGAAAAATGGAATTTTTATATTGAAACCATTAAGAAAACACACTTTGTTCGATATTTTCTCTCCCATAGAACACAGAGAGGTAAATTTTTTTGAGAATATAGGGAATGAGATACTTCAATCATGTGCAAAACGGCATGGCTGATGCTTAAAAGAAATTGAGATATAGCTAAAAGAAATATGAAGTTTTTCCTTTGAAATCCAGGGGAAAAACAATTTGTGTGATATTTTCTTTCCTATAGATTATAGAACCACTAATTTCTGATAGAATGAAGGAAATGTAGTTCTCCAATCATGTGTAAAGCGGCATGGCTGTAGCTACAATAAAAAATTGACCTATAGCAAAAAGAAAAATTTGTGTTTTTAAATTGAAATCAATAAAAAACACACTTTGTGCAATATTTTCTCTCCTATGCAACATAGAACTGTAAATTTTGCCACAATGAAGAGAATGAGGAACTGCAATCATATGCAAAACCGCATGGCTGTAGCTTTTTTTGAATTTGAGAAATAGCAAAAGGAAATATGGAGTTTTTACGTTTAAATCAATGAGAAAACACACTTTGTGCAATATTTTCTCTCCTGTACAACATAGGACTGTAAATATCTGTGAAAACGTAGGGAATGTGGTACTCCAGTCATGTGCCAAATAGCATGGCTCTAGCTTTATTAGAAATTGAGATATAGCAAAAAGAGAAATAAGGTTTTCCATTAAAATTAATGGGAAAACGCACTTTGTGTATTTTGTCTCCTATACATGATAAAAATGCAAATTTTGGCCAGAATGTAGGGAATGTATTACTCCAATCATTTGCAAAACGGCATGGCTGTATTTATAAAAGAAATTGAGATAAAGCTAAAAGAAATGAGGAGTTTTTACATTGAAATCATTGGGAAAATGCACTTTCTATGATATTTGTTTTTCCTGTACATAATAGAATCATAACTTTTATCAAGAATGTTGGGAATGTGGTACTCCAATCATATTAAAAACGGCAAGGCTGTAGCTTTAATAGAAATTGAGATATAGTAAAATGAAATTAATGGGAAAACACCCTTTGTGCGATATTTTCTTCCCTATACAACATAGAACTGTAAATTTTTGAAGGAATGTAGGAGATGATGCACTCCATTAATTTACAAAACGGCATTGCTGTAGCTTTATTAGAAATTGAGAGATTGCAAAAAGAAAAATGGAGTTTTTAAATTTAAATAAATATGAAAACTCACTTTGTGCGATATTTTGTTTCCCATACATAATAGATTCATAACTTTTATCCAGAATGTTTGGAATGTGGTACTTCAATCATATACAAAAAGGCTTTGCTGTAGCTTTAATTGAAATTGAGATATAGGCAAAAGAAACATGTACGTTTTATATTGAAATCTGAAGGAAAACACACATTGTGCCATATTTTCACTTCTATACAACATCAAACTATGAATTTTTGTAAAAATATAGGGAATGAAGTACTCCAATTATGTTGAAAATGGCATGGCTGTAACTTTAATAGCTACTGCATGGCTACAGCTTTACTAGAAATTGAGATATAGCAAAAACAAAAATGGATTTTTTACATTGATATCAATTGGAAAAAGCACATTGTGTAATATTTTCTCTGCAATACAAAATAGAACTGTAAATTTCGCCAAGAATGTAGGAAATGGGGGACTCGATTCATGTGTAAAACAGCATGGCCTTAGCTTTAAAAGAAATTGAGATATAGGAAAAACAAAAATACTGATTTTACATTGAAATCAATTGGAAGACGCACATTGTGTGATATTTTCAGTCTCATACAAAATAGAACTTTAAATTTTTGCAAGAATGTAGGGAATAAGAGGTACTCCAATTAGGTACGAAATGGGAAGGCTGTACCTTTAATAGAAATTGAGATATAGCAAAAAAATTGAGTGTTTACGTTGAAATCAATGGAAAGCACACTGTGTGGTTTTTTCTTTCCTATACATAATAGAATCATAACTTTTATCCATAATGTTAGGAATGTCGTACTCCAGTCATGTGGAAAACGGCATGGCTGTTGCTTTAATAGAAATTCTAATACTAATTGAAATTCATGACACTGCAAGCAGCCTTATTTGGCCAATCTGGCAGTGGAGAAACCAACTCTCATTTTTACATACAATACTAAATACCTCCTAAAACCCTGGGCTTAAATTCCTGTAATCCCTACTACAACACTAGTAATTGTAGGGTGGCTTTTTTAAGGTCCTTCCCCTTATCCTTCCAAAGGCTATTCCATTGTCGAATGGCCATTGGTAAGAAAGATCACTAATAGATAGATGTCTTTCTGTCCCCTAATCTCCTTAAATTTATATGAATGATCCTTTCTCCCTTTGTACTTAGCAGGGGACACACATCATACCAGAGGTCCATCACACCCCAGAAGCAGTCTGATAAACATACTAATGCTGTGAGATGTTCGCCACTGGCTTAGTGTTTCCTAACCTAATTCCATGATCATGTCTGACACACTGTCTTTGTGAGTAAACCTGTGTAATACAATTCTTGCTGCCCTTCTCTGTATCTTTTCAATCTCCCAAAAAATTTCCTGCCTGAAGGGAAACCAAATGTGACTATCATACACCAAAATCCGTCACACGATTGAAATATATGCTGTTTCCCTCACCTTCCTTGTGCTGTCCCGAAGGATCCTACAAATCAGACATAGGAATGGACCAGCCCTCCCAACCAATTTAATAATATGATCCTTCTAGGAACCTTGGTTATTTACAATTAATCCAAGATGCTTATGGGTCCCAACTCTATCAACCCTAACTCCACCTATATAGTAATCAACATCAAGTAGCTCCCTAGATCTTGATATTGTATGAATCCTACACATTTTTATATTCAATAAAATTCCCATTGTAGACACCAATTGTAAATCTTATCGAGATCCTGTTGTAATTGTGTGCAGGTTGATAACACCCTGAGCAGTACATGTGCAATCTGCAAATATTTCAAGGAAGGAACTAATGTCAAATTATATGTCATTCACATCGAGAATGTACAAAAAAGGACCAAAAACACTTCCCTGAGATACCCCTGATGTGGCTGGTTTCCATTTAGATGCACTACACCTGTACATTACCCTCATTTGTCTATCCAGCAGATAAGACCTTTACGACTGAGTAACCTTACTATGTATCCCTAGACTTGAAATTTTTGAAATCTGCTTATCATAGGGCACCATGACAAAAGCCTGTTCAAAGTCTAAGAATACAACATAAACCTGCTTTCTGTTGTCTAAGGCCATTTGAATATAATCCATCAAGGAAGCGATTTGGGTTTAACATGACCTCCCTTTCCTAAATCGATGCTGATTGTTGCTAAGGATGCCATTCTTTTCCAGATATCGCATAAAAGAGGAGAATATGATGTGATTAAAAACCTTGGTACAGAACTCATTAATTAAACTTGTGTATAGGACCTTGGGTCAGCTGTGTCTCCTTACTTAAAAATGTGTACCACATTAGCCAGTTTCCATGATTAGAGAACAAATATTTCCACCAGGTAATACCTAATTATCCCTTAAAATCCCTGCATCATATTTGGAGAAATGCCTTCAGGACCTGTACTTTTATAAACTGCTGATTTGCTTAGTAGTTGCTTAATTCTCACCCTAGTTATAGTAACGTTATCCATTCCCCCTGGAAAATCACTATCAAGTACCAGCTGGAACTTCCTTTTACTGGTTGCAAAGATTTTTGCAAATGCATCATTGAAAACATTTCCAATAATAAGACTATCCTTAACGACATTTCTGGAACTATCTTTAACTACTGTATCCCCATAACTCTCTTTCCTACACCACTTCAAATACACCTAGAACGCCTCTGGATTTTTCTTAAGTCTGTCTCCCAAAACTTTTTCAATAAAATTGTTGTAAACATTCTTTACATCGATTTTAACCATTTCCGGGCCTTCTTATAAACTAACTCACTATTAGCATCCCTCCCTCTCCTAAGTGCATTCCTAGCCTTTTGCTGGTTCTGCAAAGCAACCTTTAACTTTTCCATATACCATTGAGGAAAGGAATTATTCCTTATAATCTTAGTGGGGACAGCTAGCTGTTTCCCCTTCTCTAAGAGGGCTAGGAATCGTATATCTTGAATTGAGATATAGCAAAAAGAAAAATAGCGTTTTTACATTTAAATAAATTGGAAAACACACTTTGAGTAATATTTTCTCTCCAAATACAACAAAGAACTGTAAATTTTTGCGAATATGTAGTGAATGAGGTACTGTAATCATGTGCAAAACGGCATGGCTGTAGTTTCAATAGAAATTGAGAAATAGCAAAAAGAAAAATGGAGTTTTTACTTTGAAATCAATTGGAAAGCTCACTTTGTGCAATATTTTCTCTCCTATACAACATAGAACTGCAAAGTTTTGTAGGAATGTAGGGAATGAGCTAATCAAATCCTGTGCAAAACGGCATGGCTGCAGCTTTAAAAAAAGAGTGAGATTTAGCAAAAATAATAGTGGAGATTTTACATTGAAATCAATGGGAAAACACACATTGTGTGATATTTTCTCTCCTATGCAACATAGAACTTTAAATTTTTGCAATAATGTAGGGAATAAGGTACTTCAATGATGTGAAAAACGGCATGGCAGTAGCTTTAATAGAAATTGAGATATAGCAAAAAGAAATATAAAGTTTTTTATTCAAATCAATAGGAAAAACCTTTGTGCAAAATTTTCTTTCCTTTACATACTGAAATCATATCTTTAATTCAGAATTTTGGGAATGTGGTACTCCAATTATGTTCAAAATGGCAGGGCTGTAGCTTTAATAGAAATTGAGATAAGGCAAAAAGAAATTTAAAGTTTTTTCATTCAAATCAATGGGAAAAAACTTTGTGCAATATTTTCTTTCCTTTACATAATGGAATAATATCTTTTATTCAGAATGTTAAAATGTTGTACTCTAATCATGTGCAAAACGGCATGGCTGTAGCTTTCATAGAAATTTAGATATCACAAAAAGAAATATAAAGTCTTTTCATTCAAATCAATGGGAAAAAATTTGTGCAATATTTTCTTTCCTTTACAAAATGGAATCATAACTTTTATTTAGAATGTTGGGAATGTGGTACTCCAATCATGTGTAAAACGGAATGGCTGTAGGTTTAATAAAAATTTAAATATTACAAAAAGAAAAATGGAGTTCTTACATTGAAATCAATGGAATAACACTTTGTGCGATATTTACTCTCCTATACGACATAGAACTGAATATTTTTGCAAGAATGTAGGAAATGAGGTACTCCAATCATGTGCAAATCGGTATGAATTTAGCATTAATAGATATTGAGATATAGGAAAAAGAACAAAAAAGAAGTTCTTCCATTAAAATCAATGGGAAAACTCAGTTTGAGCAATATTTTCTTTCCTATACATAATAGAATCATAACGTTTATCCAAAAAGATGGGAATGTGGTACTGCAATCATGTACAAAATGGAATGGCTGTAGCTTTAATAGAAATTGAGTTATAGCAAAAATAAAAATTGAGTTTCCCTTCTGTACTACATAGAACTGTAAATTTTTGGAAGAATGTAGGGAATGAGGTACTCCAATCATATGCAAAAGGGCATGGCTTAAGCTTTAAAAGAAATTTGGATATAGCAAAAAAGAAAAATGGATTTTAAAATGAAATCAATAGGAAAACACACATTGTGCAATATTTTCTTCCCAATAAATAACAGAATCACATCTTACATCTAGAAAGTTGAGAATGTGGTACTCCAATCATGTGCAAAACGGCATGGCTGTAGCTTTAATAGAAATTGAGATTTATATATATATATCTATATGGAGTTTTCACAGTGAAATCAAAGGGAAAACACACTTTGTGCGATTTTTTCTCTCCTAAGAAACATAGAAATGTAAAATTTTGCAAGAATATAGGAAATGAGGTATTCAAATCATGTGCAAAATAACATGGCTGTAGCTTAAATAAAAATTGAGATATTGCAAAATTAAAAATTTAGTTTTTACATTGAAATCAATGAAAAAAGACACTTTGTGTGACATTTTCACTCCTGTACAACATAGAACTGTTAATTTTTGTGAGAATGTGGGGAATGAGGTTTTCCAATTATGTGCAAAACGGCATGGCAATAGCTTTATTAGAAATTGAGATTACAGCAAAAAGAAAAATGAAGTTTTTCTATTGAAATCAATGGAAAGACATACTTTGTGCATTTTTTCTCTTACACGTGATAGAACTGCGAATTTTTTCAAAAATGTTGGGAATGTTGTACTTCAATCATGTGCAAAACATCAACTTAATAATTCTGTACATTTTAACCCTGTTAGTTGTTTACACTGCAACATTGCATTGCCGTAGCAATACAAGGATGCTAAACATTCTCTCTACTTTAAACTTTTGGGAATTTAAATTTGATCAATTTTATCTACCTCGCAATAAAACACTTCCGTTGTCTACTAGAAGGAAGACATTTCATAGTATACACCGATCACAAATCTCTCACATACACCATGATCACAAGCTTAGAAAAACATTCGCCAAGAGCCACTTGCCACCTAGATTTTATATCTGCCTTCACCACAGATATAAAATACATAACATGTTCAGCCAATGTCATCGCAGATACCATGTCCAGAACGACAATTCATCATCTTTCGACAACAACTAGTTTTCTAGACTTGGAACAATTCCATGCAGCACAACTCACCAATCCTGACACAAGCATTAGTACACAACCCTCAGTCTCTGGATGTTTCTCTCACATCCATGCCAGGCTCACATATTAGCCTATATTGTGACCCAACATTATCATGGCCACGCCCATTGGTACCATTATCTTTAAGACGACAGGTATCATGGTGACTCAAAAATTAATCACAGAATGCTTCGTCTGGCCATCAATAAACAAAGACATCCGAACATGGGCCAAGACATGTGTACAGTGTCAGAAAAGCAAGATACAGCAGCACACATAATCTGCTCCTATCAGCTGCACACCACCAACAACGAGATTTGAAAGAATCCACATCGACATAGTAGGACATCTACCTTCTTCGCAGGATAATCAATACATACTGACGTGCATAGACCATTTTATGTGATGGCCTGAAGCCATCCCTATCACAGACTGCATTGCCCCATCAGCGGCACTAACACTTCTACAACATTGGTTTGCACAATTCGGCATACCAAGCACCATTTCCACTTACAGGGGACAACAATTCGATTCGTTACTCTTCAAATAACTATGCGTAATTCTCAATGTAAAACCCATCTGTTATACCTCCTATCATCCTGCATCAAACAGGATGATAGAACGATTTCACCATCAACTTAAAGCAGCACTAAAGGCCTGCCTATCATCTTCCTCACACTTCATCGTGCTGTAAAGGAAGACCTAAAGACATCACTTGCTGAACTAGTGTATGGAACCACATTATGCCTACCTGGAGACATCTTCAATCCAGAGTGCAATGCTTTGATCAGGGGTGATTTCCTTTAAAATTTGAGGTATCACATGAGTGCTTTAATTCACAAGCCACCGTGCATACCAGCAGCACAACAATTCTTTTGTAACCCTTATTTGGGTACAGCCTCACTTGTCTTTATCCGTTCTGGTATTTCTAGACACCCTCTCACTCCACCATACGATAGACCTATCACAATTTTGAGCAAAAATAACAAATACTTTACAGTAGACATCAATGAACGTTCTGTCAATGTTATATTAGACCGACTTAAATGAGCATTCTTATCTGATTTTGACATTAGTGGTGTACCAGCTGATAAAACAATGGAAACTTCGGATGCATGAACAGAGGAAACATTACTCTCACAAACAAACATTTCACAAAACAGATTACAAACCACCAACCATCAACCACACATCCCATGCACACCTGCTAAACAGTATGGTCACTAGGTCTCGTGCTCATGTCAACCGTGTCTATTTCCAATAATGCATGAGTTCTACAACTCACAACACTCCATAGCTCTATTTCTTCTAATGTTGTATTGTTGCATTGCCAGAAAAGCAAAATTCAATTTAATAATTTCTGTACATTTAACATTCAACTTAATAATTCTGTACATTTTAACCCTGTGGTTTTTTCACTGCAACCGACAGATCGACTTCACTGCATTGCTAACGTTCTTGCGCTACCACAGCAATGCAAGAGATGTGACGTGCTAACATTCTCTCTACTTTAAACTTTTATAAATTTAAATTCGAAATTAGAGAATAATTTTTTCACATATGCAACGCACTCACATTTGAATTTATTTTACAATTTCTTAAAGTTTAAAAATTGGAGAAGAAAACAAAAAAAGAAACTCAACTTTCAATCTATACAGATGTATATTTTTGGACTCCATTTTCACAACATTCATGCATGTTACTTATATTATGACTTATCAAAACTTGTTTATAAATAAATATTACATAAAGAATATTATTATATCATTTAAATATTGCAGGATTACAACTCAATTATTGTAAGGATACATAACAAAGTAGCTGATAATCATCCACTACCAGGGGATTTGTTGAACATGTGCAGAAGTTAGGATTATTCAGCCTGAATCACTTCAACCTTAATATAAATTTTAAGTTAAGGAGAGATATATCACGATTTATTTTACTTATATTACCACTACACTTAAATTGAAATTGAGATATAGCAAAAAGAAAAATGGTGCTTTCACATTGAAATCAAAGGGAAAACTCTTTCTGCAATATTTTCTCTCCTATAAAATAGAACTTTATTTTTTTTGTAAAAATGTAGGGAATAAGATACTTCAATCATTTGCAAAATGGCATTGTGGCAGCTCTAAAAAAATTGAGAAAAAGCAAAAAGAATAATGGAGTTTTTTTAAATTAAAATCATTATAAAAACACACTTTGTGCAACATTTTCTTTCCTACACAATAGAAACATAACTTTTATCCAGAATTTTGAAAATGCAGTACTCCAATCATGTGCAAAACAGCATTGCTGAAGCCTTAATTGAAACTGAGATATAGCAAAAAGAAAAATGGAGTTTTTACATTGAAATCAATGGGGAAAACAACATTGTGCGTTATTTTCTCTCCTATACCACATACAAATGTAAATTTTTGCAAGAATATAGGGAATCAGGTACTCCAATCATGTGCAAAATGGCAAGGCTGCAGCTTTATTAGAAATTGAGATATAGCAAAAATAAAAGTTGAATTTTTACATCCAAATTAATGGGAAAACACTTTGTGCAATACTTTCTCTCCAATACAACATAGAACTCTAAATTTTTGAGAGAATGTAGTGAATGAGGTACTCCTATCATGTGCAACATGGCAAGGCTGTAGCTTTAATAAAAATTGAGATATAGTTAAAAGAAAAATGGAGGTTTTCCACTGAAATCAATTGAAAAACACACTGTGCGATATATTATTTCCTACACACAATGGAATCATAACTTTTATCCAGAATGTTGGGAATGTGGTACTCCATTTGCAAAACGGCATGGCTGTAGCTTTAAGAGAAATTGAGATACAGCAAAAGAAATAAAATTTTTAAATTGAAAAGAATCAGGAAACACACGTTGTGAGATATTTTCTCAGATATACCACATAGAACTGTAAATTTTTGCAATAATTTAGGGAGTGACATACTCCAATCCTGTGCAAAACGGCATGGCTGCAGCTTTAAAAAAAAGGGAGATATAGCAAAAAGAAAATGGAGTTTTTACATTATAATCAATGGGAAAACTCTCATTGTGCAATATTTGCTCTACAATACAACATAGAACTGTAAATTTTTATGAGAATGAAGGGAATGCTGTACTCCAACGCTTTACACCTTTAATAGAAATTGATATATAGCAAAAAGAAAAAATAAAGTTATTACATTGAAATCAATATTTTCTCTCCTATAAAACAGAGAACTGTAAGTTTTTGTGAAAATGTAGACTATGAGTAACCCAAAAAATGTACAGAACAGAATGGCTCTAGCTTTAATAGAAATTGAGATATAGCAAAAAAAATGGAGCTTTTACTTTGAAATCAATGAGAAAATACATTGTGTGATATATTCTCTTGCATACAACATAGAACTGTAATTTTTTGTGAGAATGTAGGGAATGACGTACTCAAATAATGTGATAAACGGCGTATCTGTAACTTTAATAGAAATTGAGATATAGCAAATAGAAATTAGAGTTTTTACATTTAAATCATTTGTAAAAACACTTTGTGTGATGTTTTCTTTCCATGCAACATAGAACTGTGAATATTTTGTGAATGTAGGGAATTAGTTACTCCAATCATGGGAAAACGGCATGGATGTAGCTTAAATAGAAATTAAGATTAAGCAAAAAGAAAATGCACTTTTTACATGAAAATCTTTGGGAAACCACACTTTGTGCAATATTTTCTTACCTATACATAAGAGACTCAAAGCTTTTATCCAGAATGATGGGAATGTGGTATTCCAATTATGTGCAATATGGCATGGCTATAGCTATAATAAAATTAAGATATAGCAAAAGAAATGAAGTTTTATGGTGAAATCAATACGAAAACCATACTTTGTGCGATATTTTCTCTACTATACGACATAAAACTGTAAACTTTGCGAGAATGTAGGGAGTGATGTACTCCAATAATGTGCAAAACGTCACGGCTGTAGCTTTAATATGAATTGAGATATGGCAAAAATAAAAATGAATTTTTTACATTAAAATGAATCAGGTAACAAACTTTGTGAGATATTTTCTCTCCTATAAACAAAAAACTGTAAATATTTGCAAGATTGTAAGTAAGAAGATAATCCAATCATGTGCAAAACAGAGTAGCTGCCGCCTAATTAAAAATCGAGATATAGCAGAAGAAAAATTGGAGTTTTTATATTGAAATCAATGGGAAAACACACTTTGTGCATTATTTTCTCTCATATACAACATAGAACTATAAATTATTGTGAGAATGTAGGGGATAAGGAACTCCAATCATCTGCAAAACGGAATGGCTTTAAGTTTCATACAAATTGAGATGTAACAATAAGAAAAACGGAGTTTTTACATTTAAATTAATGGGAAAACGAACTTTTTGTCATATTTTCTTTCCTATACATACTAGAATCATAAGTTATATCCAGAATGTTGAAAATGTGGTCCTCGAACATGTGCAAAACGGCATGGCTATAACTTTAATGGAAATTTAGATATAGCAAAAAGAAAAATGGAGTTTTTAAATTGAAATCAAAGGGAAAACACATTTGGTGCGATATTTTATCTCCTATACAAAATAAAACTATAAATATTTGTCAGAATGTTTGGAATGAAGTACTCCAAACACGTGCAAACAGCTTCAATAGAAATTGAGATTTAGAAAAAAGAAAATTGCAGTTTTAACATGGAAATCAATGGGAAAATTCTACTTTGTGTGATATTTTCTCTCCTATACATAATAGAATCATAACCTCTATCCATAATGTTGTTAATGTGGTACTTCAATCATGTCCAAAACAGAATGGCTGTAGCTTTAATAGAAATTGAGATATAGCAAATAGAAAAATGGATTTAACATTGAAATCAATCGGAAAACACACTTTTAGCAATATTTTCTCCTATACAGCATTAAACTGCAAATTTTTGCGTGAATGAAAAGAATGAGGTACTCTAATTATGTGCAAAACGGCATGGCTGTTGCTTTAATAGAAATTGAGATATTGCAAAAAGAAAAATGGTTTTTAAATTCAAATAAATGGGAAACACTTTGTGCAATATTTTCTATCCTATAGAACATAGAACATAAATTTTTGAGAGAAAAGGTAGGGAATGAGGTACTCCAATCATGTGCAAAACGGCATGGCTGTAGCTTTAATAGAAATTGAGATCAAGCAAAAAGATAAATGGTTTTCACTCTGAAATCAATGAACAACACACTTTGTGCAATACTTTTTCTTCTATATAAAACAGAACTGGAAATTTTTGCCAGAATGTAGGGACTTAGGTACTCCTATTATGTGCAAAACGGCATGGCTGTAGCTTCAATAGAAATTGAGATACAGTGAAAAAATGAATGAAGTTTTTCCATTTAAATTTATGTAAAAACGCAATTTGTGCATTTTGCCTCCTATACATGACAGAACTTAAAATTTTGGCCAAAATACAGGGAATGTGGTACTCCAATCATGTGCAAAACGGCATGGCTGTAGCGTTAATAGAAATTGAAATACAGCAAAAAATAGTGTTTAAATTGAAATCAATAGCAAAACACACTTTATGCAACTTTCTCTCTCCTATACTGTATAAAACTGTAAGTTTTTATGAGAATGTAGGGAATGAGGTACTTTAATCATGAGCAAAACGTCATGGCTGTAGCCTTAATAGAAATTAGGATATAGCAAAAAGAAAAGTAGAGTTCATACAATGAAATCAATGGGAAAACACACTTTCTGCGATATTTTCTCTCCTATACAACATAGAACTGTAAATTTTTTTAAAAAATTTAGGGAATGTGCAAAATGGCATGGCTGTAGCTTGAAAAGAAATTGAGATATAGTAAAAAGAAAAATGGAATATTTAAATCGAAATCAATGGTAAAATACACTTTGTGTGATATTCTTATTCCTATAAATAATAGAATTATAACTTTTAACCAGATTGTTAGGAATGTGAAACTCCAATCTTGTGCAAAATGGGATGGCTGTAGCTTTAATAGAAATTTAGATATAGAAAAAATCGGAGTTTTTACATTGAAATCCATAGGAAACCGCACTATGAGTGATATTTTTTCTCCTATCCTACATAGAACTGCAAATTGTTGTGACAGCTTAGGGAATAACGTATTTCAATCATGTGCAAAATTACATGGCTGTAGCTTTAATGGAAATTGAGATATAGCAAAAGGAAAAATGGTTTTTTTGCGTTTTTTCTCTCCTATACAACATGGAACTGTTCATTTTTGTGAGAATGTAAGGAATGAGGAACTCCAATCATGTGCCAAACGGCATGGCTGTAGCTTTAATAGAAATTGAGATATAGCAAATGAAAATGGAAATGAGTTTTTCCATTAAAATCAATAGGGAAATCACTTTGTGTGATATTTTCTTTCTTATACATAATGGAATCATAACTTTTTTCAGAATGTTAGTAATTTGAGACTCCAATCATTAGCAAAACGGCATGGCTGTAGCTTTAATACAAATTGAGATATAGCAAAAAGAAAAATTGAGTTTTTACATTGCAATCAATCCAAAAACACAACTTGTGTGATATTTTCTCTTCTATACAACATAGAACTGTAAATTTTTGAGAAAATGTAGGGAATGAGGTACTCCTTTCATGTGCAAAACGGCATAGCTGTAGCTTTAATTGAAATTGAGATATAACAAAAAAAAAACTGTTTTTACATTGAAATCAATGGAAAATCACACATTTTGTGATAATTTCTTTTTTACATAATAGAATCATAACTTTATCCAGAATGTGGGGAATGTGGCACTCAAATCATGTGCAAGACGACATGGCTTTAGCTTTAATAGAAATTGAGATATAGCAACAAAAATAATGGAGTTTTTCCAATAAAATCAATGGAAAAACATGCTTTGAGCAATATTTTCTTTCCTATTTATAATAGAATCATAACTTTTATCCAGAATGTCGGTAATGTGGTACTCCAGTGATGTTCAAAACGTCATGGCTGTAACTTTAATAGAAATTGAGATATAGCAAGAAGAAACATGAAGGGTTTTAATTGAAATCAATAGGAAAACGTAGTTTGTGTGATATTTTCTTTCCTATACATTACAGAATAATAAGTTTTATTTACATTGTTAGGAATGTAGTACTCCAATCATGGGTAAAATTACATGGCTGTAGCTCTAATGAGAATTGAGATATAGCAAAACGAAAAATTGAGTTTGTCTTTGAAATCAATAGGAAAGCACACTTTGTGCAATATTTTCTATCCTACACAACATAGAACTGTAAAATTTTCAGAGACAGTAGGGAATGAGGTACTCCAATGATGAACAAAATTGCATGGCTGCAGCTTTAATAGAAATTGAGATGTAGCAAAAAGAAAAATGCACTTTTTAAATGGAAATCAATAGGAAAAAACACTTTGTGCAAAATTTTTTTCATATACGTAATAGAATCATAAGTTGTCGGGAATGTGATACTATAATCATCTGCAAAAATGTCATGGCTGTAGCTCTTATAGAAATTGAGATATAGCAGTTAAAATGGAGTTTTTAAAATGAAATCAGTAAGAAAACACACTTTGTGCAATATTTTTTCTCCTATACAATATAGAGCTGTAATGTTTTGCGAGATTGTAGGGTATGAGGTACTCCAATCATGTGCAAAACGGCATAACTGATGGTTTCATAGACATTGAGATATAGCAAAAAGACAAATGGTATTTTTACATTGAAATCAATGGGAAATTGAAGAATTGAATGAATTGAAGAATTGAATGAAAGAATTGAAGGGAATGAGGTAGTCCACTTATGTTAAAAACTGCATGGCTGTAGCTTTAATTGGAGTTGAGATATGGCAATAAGATAAAATTGAGGTTGTATAATTAAATCATGGGG
This sequence comes from Trigoniulus corallinus, assembly GCA_013389805.1. NCBI lineage: Eukaryota > Metazoa > Arthropoda > Diplopoda > Spirobolida > Trigoniulidae > Trigoniulus > Trigoniulus corallinus. The sequence continues at coordinate 10,691,683 of JAAFCE010009127.1, forward strand.
AAACACACATTGTGCGATATTTTCTCTCCCACACAACATAGGACTGTAAATTATCAAGAGACTGTAGGTAATGAGGTACTCCTATCATTGGCAAAACAGCATGGCTGTAGCTTTAAGAGAAATTGAGATATAGAAAAATGGAGTTTTTACATTGAAATCTATAAGAAAACACACTTTGTGTGATATTTTCTCTCCTATACAACATAGAACTTTAAATTTATGCAAGAGCATAGGGGGTGAGGTACCCTAATGATGTGCAAAACATCATGGCTGTAGCTTTAAGAGAAATTGAGATATAGCAGAAAGAAAAATGGTTTTTAAACTGAAATCAATGATAAATGACACTTTGCATGAAATTTTCTCTCCTATACAACATAGAAATGTAAATTTTTGGGAGAGTGTACGGAATGAGGTAATCTTATCATGCGCAAAACGGCATGGCTGTAGCTTTAATAGAAATTGAGATATAGGAAAATGGAGTTTTTACATTGAAATCCATAAGAAAACACACTTTGTGCAATATTTTTTATCCAATACCACAAAGAACTCAAAATTTTTGCAGGAATGTAGTGAATGAGGAATTCCAATAATGTGCAAAATGGCATGGCTGTAGCTTTAATAGAAATATAAATATAGCAAAAACAAAAATAGAGTTTTTACATTGAAATTAATAGGAAAATACACTTTGTGTGATATTTTCTTTCCTATATATGAATATGAATATGTAATCCTTTGTGACGGATGCCTAGAGTACAAGACTTTTCATGCTACACCCATATGCCTAGATCTCCACCTGCACCCTAGCAGTACCTTAGCCATATGCACGTATTCCAGGCTTTCCACACTTAAACCCATCAACCCCACAACCTCTTCCAAGGTGAAGTTTCCCAACTCATCCTGCAGTGGCCCAGCGCTGGAAAGGCCAGGATCACATGCCTGACATCCTCCATTTAATCCCCACACAATACATAGCCCTTCTCTCCACCTGTGATCTTTGCCCTCCTCAGTTTTGTCTACAGTGACCAAGCTCTTGCCCAAAACAGAAGTCATCTTTCCCACATATTGTCACAGATTTGCTCCCTCTCTGTGTTAAGGTTGTTCCCTTACACCATCAGCGTTTTCTTTGCCGCCCTTCCCTCTATACTCTGCCGTCTTGCCTCTGCCATCATACTCTGTAGTCTTTGCAATGTTGTTGCCCCCTCCTTGCTCTCCCTGCATTGCAGTGTTAAGCCAATCTTCTTTGACATCTGGTTTACCCTCCTCTCCCAGCTGGTAGATACCCTCATGTTTTTACCCACGCATTTACCTGCCATTACTGGAACTTTCGTTCCCTAGCCCCTATATTCTGCATAAGTATAGCAACTTACATATCATTTCTCTCTGTTCAAATGTAGACCACCCCATGTCCCCTTAAATTGCTTCTACTGCTGCAAACCTATTTTGCCCTAATGCCATCCTGCCTAACCTTCTTTGGGTTACTTCCATACAGTCCCTTACCATTTTAATAATGCACAGAACCTCCTTTCCATACGTTATCCCTGGAACTGCTGCTGCTTTCCATAGCCCCCTACCCATTTCATACCTTGAGAACTAATCCAATGCCAGTTTCCTTATTAATCCTTCTCTGGTTTTTATCTTACAAATAATGTTTTCCTCCACTGTTTTTAAGTATCTCTTATCATTTGTGAGTTTAACTCCCAGGTATGCAACCTCTGCCACTACCTCTATCTCCCTCTCCCCAAGCTTGATTGGCATCTTATTACTAGGCTGCATGCCATGCTCTCTAGTGATCATCAGCATTTTTTTCATCTTGACCAAATTCTAACTGGAAATCCATACTGAACTGCTCACACATATACAGTTTTTCTTGGAGCTTTCCCTCACCCTCTGTCAGCAGCACTATGTCATCACACTGATAGATGGCTGGCAAATTCTTACCATCTCCCAGAGGAAACCCCAGCCCACTATCTTGGAGCTTGAGCCCTAGTTTATTGATGTACACTAGGAATAGCTTTGGTGATAATGGACACCCTGTAACCATCCCTTGTCCACACCTATCTGTCCTGTATTTATTCCCTCCCAATGGAAATCATACCTAGTGCCCATATATCACGTTTGGAGGAGCTCTACTAGCCCCTTATTAACCCCATACTTGGGAAGAACTGCCCATAGCTTTTCTCTATTCACCTTATCATATGCCCCCTTGGTAATTAGAAAACAGAGGTATGCCTTCCCTTTCTTTGTACTATTTCCATAATCAGTGTAATCATGTACAGGCTGTCACCCAGTCTATGCCCCTTTTGGAATCTATTTTGGAATTCTTCTAGTTTGCCTGACCCTTCTATTATTGTCCCTAATCGCCCCTTTACTAGCCCAGAAAATATCTTATACATTCAACTGTTTATAGATACTGGCCAGTAACTGTTAAACTTTCCTTGCTTTTTCCCTTGCCCTTGAACAGCATCACTACCCATGTGATGCCCCAGTCATCTGGTAATTTTCCATCCCCTAAACACCCATTAAATATCCTTATGTGCAGTTCTCTACCTTTACATCCTTGTGCCTTGAGAAATTCATTTGCTACCTTGTCCTCCCCACATGCTTTTCCCAACTTCAATGCATTTATCTCCTTATCTAACTCTACCCTGGTAAAGCAAGCCACTCCATTTCCCCCTGTGGCACCACATCAGGAAAGACACACTTCTGGACTTGCTCTTAGTTAGTTGCATAAATCACAAATATTTCAATTTTCTATCCATTATTTTAACATTTGTGTTATTTTTAAAGGTAAGGTGCTTTTTTTAAGGACTTATTTCTTGAGTTTTATTGGGGTATTTTCCCTCAAATATCTATTTTATCAAAACGATTCTTTTTTTAAATGATCAAAAAGTAGGCATTTTGGAGAGCGCTTCTTATCACTCCATAGCAGTGGTTACTGTAGCAGATGGTTGTAAATTGTGCCGTCTGCTACACAGTCTTCTGCTGTACATAGATGGCACGTCAAGGTCCTTGTCTTACATGTGGAAAAAAGTTATATCCACATTGCAAATCTATTAAATGCACAATCTGTTTAAAAAAGTAACATTTAGACTGTTTAAATGTAAATGCCAATGATGCACCCCTTCTGGCCCAAACTTTTAAATGTCGTGTATGCCTGCTCTCCTGTGACGACAATACTCCAGTGAAGCAATTGCGTTCTAGCCCCATTCAAGTGGATTTGCTTTTGAACATGGACCCTAAGTTGGCCTGCCCCTCAAATTCCCCAACATTTGATTCTAAACCGGTCTCCCTCATCACTAAATCCTATTCATAGTGTTTGGCACTGCTGTTGGATTTTGCTAAGGCTATGAACGACATTGTTGCTTCAAACAACACTATTTTATTTGAGTTGAAAGTGCTGCATGAAGACATAGCTAACTTAAAAGCCACCTCAGATCAAATACCACTTCCCACTAAATAAAAACGTACTTTTGCTGAAACAGTTAGTGGCTGCTCCTCTAGGCCTTCTTCACAATCACAATCTTTGTCCAATCCGGAACTAAAACATAGGCAGTCTCATGGGATTCCAGCAGAATCTCAGGAAATAGATGTGGGGAATAATGCGCCCCCACCTTTGCTATCCCATAAGCGCCAACAACCAGTAGTGAAGGGTTCTATCTCTTTTACAAAATTCTCTGCATTACCCAAATTATATATGCAGAGAATCTTTATCTCTCGCTTAAACCCAGATGTCACATATAAAGTTATATATGACCATCTAAGGGATGTTAATCTGAATAATGTTGGATCTATTATTAAACTTAAAACTAAACATGAATATTACTCATCTTTTCTTATACACTATTCAGGAAATGACCCTGACAAACTACTTTCTGCTGATCTTTGGCCTGAAAACTCTTTAATTAAACATTTTGTTGGGAAGCTCCATGACAGCATGATTGAAGATCAATTAGGGACCCAGAAACTTCAAACAGAAAATACCACTTCTGCTGAGCCAATTTCAAATATGGGGCGAGAGGTAAACCCTGCTGATGGCAATGCCTAATGGCTAAGTCCTCTGAACTCAAGGTGTACTACCAAAATGTTCGGAGTATTAGGTCAAAGTGTAATAACTTCATGGCAAATTTGATACTTGAGACTATGATATTGTCATTTTGACTGAGACATGGCTCTCAGATGATATCAGATCCGAGGATTATTTCCCACCTTGTTATCAGGTGTTTCGATGGGATAAACTCCCTCTTACTTTGGAGGTGGTATACTTATTGCTGTAAAGTTGCCTAAGTGGGGTGGGCATTGCCACATAATAGAAAGTCTTTGTGTCCCAAATTGCATATTGACTATTAGTTTAAAGTATCATGATATATTTCCAATTAATATGTTATTTCTCACCAGCTTTACAATCAGCTACTTTCACCTCATATCTCAATAGATTAATTACAAATTTAACAGACTATACTTCTGTGCTTTTTATTGGGGACTTTAATGTCCCACTGATTGAATGGGCTACTATAACTCCAGTTTATCAGGGTTCAGCACAAACAGCAAAAGCTACCTCTCTTATCTCACTGGTTACATTACTAAAATATCATCAATATAATTCAATTTATAATTCTATGAATCGTCTTTCGGATTTGTGTTTTGCCGACTTACCTTTCACTGTTCGCCATACTTCTCCATTGTCTAAACTGGATTCTTACCACCCTGCTTTAGACATTAAGCCAACTCCTGTTTATTCACCATCTATTCCAAATCTTCCATCAGTGAAACCATATGATTTTGCTTGGGCAAAGGGAAATTTCTTTCAATTATATAAGCAGTTAGAGGAAATGGACTGGTCTAAGCTGGCTACTATGGAATCTCCTCTAAAGGCAGTAAACGCATTTTACTCCATAATGCTTTCTGCATTGACTAAAAACATACCAACCAAACACTCAATTAGACGCTACACATAATTTCCTTGTTGGTTTAGCTTAGACCTGAAACACCTTATTAAGTCAAAGCAGCGTCTATTTTCATTAAATAAGCGTCACCCTACAATAAATACTAGAAAACGTTTCATGGAGACTCGATCCAGAATAAAAAGACTATTAAAGCTTGATAGATTAAAGTTAATACAGGAACTTCTTTCTAAGTGTGCTTCCCACCAGGCATTTTGGCCCCTATATAAGCGATTGGTGTTTATAAAAACTCCTGCCAAATCTGTGTCAGTAAATGGTAAAATTACTGTAGATCCCCAAACCATTGGGGATCTGTTCTGTAACCTTTTCTCTAAATTGTCTTTGACTGATAGTCTCACAGCTGGCTGTAAAAATTATCCATTTCACCTTCCTTAGGGTGGTGATTTGATAGATATGGTGAAGATCACACTGGCAGAGGTATGCTGGGCTATTAGCAGACTTAAGGCCTCTTTTGCTCCAGGCCCTGATAACATTCCTCCAATTATTCTTAAGGCTTATAACGGCCGTTTGGCCCCAGTCTTGGCCGACCTGTTCTCTATGTGCATAAAATATCATTTTGTTCCAGACTTATGGAGATCTGCCCACGTTATTCCTGTCCACAAAAGTGGGTCCTCTCAGGATATCTCAAATTTTCACCCTATTTCTACCATCTCTTCGGTAGCAAAAATATTAGAGCACATCCTTCACAAGAAACTATATCACAGGAGTGCACCTTTTCTCCATCCAGCACAACATGGATTCCGTCAGAGAAGATCTACTGAGACAAACTTGTTGCTACATCTGAATCTTATAAATGAAGCATTTAAAAACATACGTCAGGTGGACACCATATATCTGGATCTCTCGAGGGCTTTTGACCAAGTGTCAATCCCTATCTCAATGATGAAATTAATAATTTGCTGGTCATCTTGTGGCAATTCGTATTCTGCACCACTAAGGAAATATCATGACAAGGCCCTTGGCTTTTACTCCCAAGGGAGGGAAACTAGGCTCCCTATAAATTTCAAGAATCTTAATTCATACTCATTGACGTTTGAGAGAAATATCATCTTTATCCAGATACTGTGATTACACCATCTCTGGAATCAGTGCATTAACTGCCCAGATCTGTTAAGTTGCTTGAAATTAAATGTACCTAGCCACTGCCTGCATCAACATAATTTTTTCATGCACACTGGAGACAATGATAATCCAATTTCTTCGGCCCAGTGGGACTTTAATATTTTAGAGTTATCAATCGATGACTTACTTTTACCTATTTCTGCTTTGAAGAAGAAAATAATACCCATTTTAATGGCCTTGAAATCACTATAACAGTGTAGAGGTGGACCATTCAATGGACACTGTATATTTTGACACGATTTGTAAAGAGTATTTTTGATACTACACTCTCCCAAACCCACCCTATCCCACCCCATCCCATCCTCTATTGTAAGGGTTAAACCTAACCTCTTATAGAGGATGTAAAGCTGTGTCTTCAAATCAAATCTCTAGCTGATGATCCCTGGCTTGTTATTTGTCTGTTTGGCCCTTTCATGACCTTTCCACAAGTAGAGGAGAATCCACATCCATACTCCATCAATATCCTTCTAATGCCTTCTCTGATTGGTTATATTTCTGCCATCCTTATCCACTAAAGCTTTCCTACCATTACCTATTACCTCATTCCTCTCTCTACATCTTTCCCTGACATATCTCCAAAATTTCTTGGTCATCTGTTTTCCCCACCCATAATTTTCCTCAGTTTCCTCCTATCTCCTCTGCTATCTTCCTACCCACTACTTCCTTTACCTCTATTTTCTTTTGCTGATAGACATCCCATTCTTGTCTAATGCTTTCCTCATCTCTCCCTCTAAATGCTTGCCTATGCTTCTTATTTGCTTGATGTCTACTTTAATTAGACTCTCATGCCTCAGCATCAATCCATGGTTTCTTTAATTTATTCCCATTTCCTTTACCTCTTCCCTGTCCTTCATTCACTTTGTTTATTAAGGCACTTATAAGTTCAGCATTTGTGGCTTCTTTACTTTCCAGTACAACTTACATGTCGTTCTGGAACTCCTCCTGCTCAAACCATTTCTTCAGTTACCAGATGACTTTCCTTCCCACATTTATCCGCTTTTCCTTTATTTTCCTATCATTCATAGTAATCATAATTAGATTATGATCAGAATCTAATCTAACCCTGTTTTCCTCATCCACTGTCATTCCACACAAATCTTGCACTAGATCATTCTCTACGAAGCAGAAGTCAATCCATGAGCTGTTCTGTGGTCCCACCTTTGTGATCCTTCCCTGACAGCACTTCAGATGGTTAACTATTACCATGCCATTTTGAAATGCAAAGCCCATTATCATCCTACCGTTTCTATTTTCTACCCATCCATCTCCTGTAGATACCCAATGAAGTCCTCCACTATTACAATTTGGTAGCCCTCCAGGTGCAGGCCCTCCATGTCCTTCTGTAAGCAGTTGTATATACGTTCATTCCAACCCCCTCCTGTACCTTCTATACCCATGAATACTACCCTAATGACCAGCTTTCTACCTCCTCTCTGTTCCTTTAACAACCCATTCTCCCTACAATCTTCACCCCACCTTATTCCCTTAATTTTCTTCCCCCACATGATTCCAACCCAACTTCCTTTCTTATCACCATCCTTTTTGTTCCAAAAGGTTGCATTGACATCATCATCTACATTCCCCTCCTCCCCCTTAGATGTGTCTCAGCCAGCCCCATGATATCTACGTTTTCCTGCCTCAAAATTTCACATAGCTCCATCCACTTCCCCTTCCTCCTCACCCCTTGCACATTTGCAAAACCAACCCTCAAGATTCTTTGTATGGCCCTATTGCCCTTGCCTCCCTTGCTCCTTTCTAGCTAGGAACTCCTTCACACATGCCTGCATCTGATTCCTCATCACTCTGGTGCCCATTCTTGTGTGGAGGTAATTAGTACCAATCCAGCATTTCTCCTGTCCTATCAAAGGAGCGCTGCTTTCTATGAGCTATGTGTCCAAGTCCTTTCTGTACTGCCACAGCCTTCTGTTTATCCAGGTTGCCCTTGCCCTCTCCATCTTGCTCTCTCACCATTTATAGGGATAGTGTAAACTCTGATAAATACCCCCTTCTCTTCCTGCAGCCTGCAATGAGGTCTGGCAGTGCTTCCCACACATTCACAGTATTACTATCTGCCAGTTCCTCTCCTCCAAGGCAGATGACTGCCATACACTCCATCCCTTCCCCGTATAAGTAAGTCTTTTAGACAGTCCCTATAATTCCTGATTTTCCCCGTGGCAGTCATACCACTGTTACCTTATCCCTCTCCTTCAATTTAGTGTCAGTTGGTTTAACCTGCCAGATACTGCCCTATCTCCCAGTATTAGGACTATCCTGTCCACATGCCCTTTATCCTGTCCTTTGTCTCCTTGTCTACCCATTCTCTTCCTCTTTATCTCCCTCTCACTCACTTATTCCTGCTGTCTTAACCACAGTTTTACCCTTCATGTCTAGAGCCCCATTCCTTCCCTCCTTTTGCCTTGCACAGGCCATCATCGTACTTTCTAATCTCCCTATCTCTGCTGAATTTCTACCAGCTGCTGAGCTAGCATATCAATGTGTTTCTCCATGCTCCTTGTTTTTCTGGTTGTTTGCCCCATTATCCTGTCCAGCCTTTCAATATCCTGCTGAGATGCAGCCAGTGACCACTTATTTTGCACATTAAGTACCTCTATAATAGAATCGAAATAGAATCATAGAATCTGTAATAGAATCATACCTTTTTATTTAATAATGAGCAAAACGGCATGGTGGTAGCTTTAATAGAAATTGAGATATTGCAATAAGAAAAATGGAATTTTTTTCATTGAAATCAATGGGAAAACACACTTTGTGCGATATTATTCTCTCCTATACAGCATAAAACTATCAATTTTTGTGAGCATGAAAGGAAAGAGGTACTCCAATCATGTAAAAAACGGCATGGCTGTAGCCTTATAAGAAACTGAGATAGAGCAAAAATAAAAATGTAGTTTTTACATTGAAATCAATGGGAAAACACTTTGTGCGATATTTTCTCTCCTATACAAATGAAACTGGAAAGTGTTGTGAGAATGTAGGGAATAAGGTATTCTAATCATGTGTAAAGCAGCAAGCCTTAAGCTTTAGAAGAAATTTTGATAGAGAAAAAAGAAATATAAAGTTTTTTCATTTAAATCAATAAGAAAACAAACTCTGTGCTATACTTTCTTTTCTATACATAATAGTACCACAAATTTTGAACTAGAATGTAGGGAACATGGTACTCTAATCATGAGCAAAACGGCATGGCTGTAGCTTTAATATTTTCTCTCCTACACATCATAGAACTGTTAATTTTTTGCCACAACGTAGGGAATTTGGTACTCCAATAATGTGCAAAACAGCATGGCTATACCATTAACAGAAATTCAGATGTAGCATAAGGAAAAATAAATTTTTCCTTTGAAATCAATAAGAAAACACATTTTGTGAGATATATCCTCTCCTACACATAATCGAATCATAAATTTTTGCATAAATGTTGGGAATGTAATACCTCAATCATGTGCAAAACGGCATGGCTGTAGCTTTAATAGAAATTGAGATATTGCAAAAAGAAAAATGAAGATTTTCCATTGACATCAATGGGAAAACACACATTGAGAAATATTTTATCTGTAAACTTTTGCAATAAAGTAGGGAATGTTTTTCTCCAATGATGTGCAAAATGTCATGGCTGTGACTTTAAAAGAAATTGAGATAAAGGAAAAGGAAAAACAAAGTTTTTCCATTGAAATCGATTGGAAAACACATTTTGTTCAATATTTTCTCTCCTATGCATCACAGAACTGTAAATGTTTGCCAGAATGTAGGGAATGAGGTACTCCAATCATGTTCAAAGTGGCATGGCTATAACTTTAATAGAAATTGAGATGTAGGAAAAATTGAAAAATGAAGTTTTTCCATTGAAATCAATAAGAAAAATACATTGTGCAATATTTTCTCTCCTATATTAAGTGGAACTTTAATTGTTTTGGCAGAATGTAGGGAATGTAGTACTCCAATCATGTTCAAAATGGCATGGCTGTAGCTGTAACAGAAATTGAGATATAAAGGAAAGAAATGGGAAAAATCTAGGAAAACACACAATGTGCGATTTCTCTGCTATACAGAATAGAACTTCAAATTTTTGCCAGAATGTAGGGAATGTGGTACTCAAATTATGTGTACAATGGCATGAATATCGCTTTAATAGAAATTGAGATGTAGGAAAAGGAAAATTGAATTTTTGCTATTAAATCAATTGGAAAACAGATTATTTGCGATATTTTCACTTCTATGCATGATAGAACCATTCATTTTTGCCAGAAGGCTGTAGCTATAATAGAAATTGAGATATAATAAAAAGAAAAATGGAGTTTTTCTATTTTAATCAATGGGAAAAACCACTTTGAGCGATATTTTCTCTCCTACACATCATAGAAGTTTAAATTTTTGCTGCAATGTAGGTTATGTGGTAATCCAGTCATGTTCATTGTTCCATTGAATTCAATGAGAAAACACACTTTGTGCAATGTTTTGTCTTCTTTATTCAATAGACCTCTAAATTTTTGCCAGAATGTTGGGAATCTGGTACTAAAATAATGTGCAAATCGGCATGGCATAAGCTTTAATAGAAATTGAGATACACCAAAAAGAAAAATAAAGTTTTTCCATCGAAATCAATGGGAAAAAAACATTTTGTGCGTTTTGTTTCCTATACATCATAGAACTGTAAATTTTTGCTAGAATATAGGGAATGTGGTACTCCAATGATGTGCAAAATGGCATGGCTCTAGCAAAAAGAAAAATTATGTTTTTCCATTGATATCAATGGAAAAACATCTTTGTGCTATATATTCCCGCTGATACATCATAGACATGGAAATTTTTAGCAGAGAATGTAGAGAATGGAATACTTCAATCATCTGTAAAACGGCATTGAATTTCAACCGTTTTTGGGGTAAAACCCGTCTTTTTCAAGGCGTGAAACCTTGCAGTTCCTGTGGCAGGTAGGGCCTTGGGGGTTGGGGCCGGCTTAAGACGGTAGGGAACCTGTGCGAGGTGCAGCTAATAAGCCTAATCTCGTGGCGTTTCCTGCTGACAGCAGTGTTTTTGACATGAGTCATCCATGTGTGACCACGTTGGGGATGGTCATCAACTACTTATGGCTGAATTTAGAATTTTATGTATCATATATATGTATATACCTATAATCTTAGTTAATTTTACTGTTACTTATTATAATTATTATCATTAATTCAAATTAGTATTATTATTAATTCAAATTAGTATTATCATTAATTCAAATTATTATTATCATTAATTCAAATTATTATACCAAAGTTTGCATGTAAGATGCAGAATTTGAGGGGCATCAAACCCACAGTGCTGGGGATTAGGACCCCAGCACAGGTGGCTGATAGGGATTTGCTAGTTGGCTGTGGGCCACAGTCAGCAGTAGCCTGCAGTGCAATGGGGGACGGGACCTTGGACCCCATGGCAGATTCTGCGCTGAGTGTCTTCTGTGGGGTTGGCCGGCCTCCCCACCTCAAGAAGCTTAACATTCTTGCAGTTTCAAGATGCCCAGCTGGGGTGACCCCCAGTTGGATCATGCTCATAAAGCATAGAAGCAAAACTTAGATTAGGAACGTGGAATGTGGGTACCCTTAAAGGCAAAGCAGGGGAGCTAGTAAATACCCTAAAGCAATGAAGGATCCAGGTAGCTTTCCTCCAAGAAAAACGGTGGAGAGGAAATAGATCAAGGGCCCTTGGTGAGGGGTATAAGCTTATCTATTCTGCCAGTGAAGGGGGGTGGAATGTAGGGAATAGCATTGGATAAGGAGCTACAGCAAGGTGTCACCCAGGTTAAATGACTCAATAGCAGGCTTCTGGCTTCAATATGCCCCCAAGGTTGTCTGGATTAACCCACAAGGGATGGCTTCCAGACAGAGTTTGAAGACTTGGTGCACTCACTGGAGGCTCAGGTAGGGCAATGTCAGAGGAATGAGCGCTTAGTTATTGGGGGGACTTTATTGGTCATGTAGGGAAAAATAACCAGGGCTATGAGGAGGTTCATGGGGGATAAGGGTATAAAACAGCTAGCATAGATGGGCTGTGAATCCTTGACACAGCTAATGCACTTGGCCTTGCATTGGCAAATACATGGTTTAGAAAGATGAACAAGCACCTAATAACATACCAGTCACCAGAAGGGTTCTCACAAATAGATTTCTTGATGGTTAGATTGCAGCATAGACCAGAGGTCTGTGATTTCTGGGCACTCCCCAGTGAAAATTTTCAAAATGAATCTGGCTATAGGCTACTAATGTTAGAACTTGTAGTGAAAGATTGAGGCAAGGCACACTCTTGGAAAGGTAAGCAGGTTATGAGGTTGTGGAGACTACCAACCAAAATAGATGAATTTCTACATGAAGTGCACAGGTAGGGAGACTGGGATTGGGAAGGGACAGCAGACGCCATGTGGGACAGGGTTGCCAAAAAAATTAGAGCCTGTGGGAAAGCCATCATGGGGCAAAGCAGAGTGGGAGGCACAGTTTTGGCTAATAGTTAAACATGGTGGTGGAATGAGGAGGTAGAAGCAGCCATCAAACAAAAGAAGGCTTCTTTCCACAGGTGGCAGGGAATGAGAGATCAGGAGTCCACGACTCAGTACAGGCAGGCCAAGACCACTGCTAGGAGAAAGTTTGCCCTGGCCAAGCACCAGCAGTATGAGGCTCTATATGAGCAGTTAGAGACAAAGGAAGGGGAGAGAGAAGATTTTAAACTGGTCAAGGCTAGAGATAGGGCCAAAAAAGACTTACCCTGAGCCATAACAGTGAATGATGGCATTGGTAGGGTTCTGCTCACTCCTATGAAGGTAAAGAGGAGGTGGGAGGAGTACTTCCAAAACCTCTTGAATGATGTGGGGGGAGACGAGGACATGCCACCAATCCTGCACCAGAAGGGGCAGTGGACTTGGTAACTGAGGAGGACGTAGCCAGGGCACTTGCTGGTCGAAAAGCTGTAGGTCCTGATCGAATACCTGCTCAAGTATGGCGGAGTCTAGGGAGGACAGGTACCAAGTGGCTAGTTAAACTTTTCAATAAGATAGCTAGTGGAGAAAGAATGCCATTTGCATTGCATGAGAGTTTGATAGTGCCACTCTACAAGGGTAAAGGGGATGTCCAAGGATGTGGCAACTATAGAGGTATAAAGCAAATGAGCCATTCCCTGAAGCTCTGGGAGAGAGTAATGGAATGTCGCCTCCAGGATAAAATTTATTCCAGGTAGGTCCACATAGGAGCCAATCTTCATCCTGAGGCAGATGATAGAAAAGTATAGGACAGCAAAGAAGGACCTCCATGCCATCTTTATTAACCTGGAGAAGGCCATCAACAGTGTTCAATGACAGGTAGTCTGGGAAGTATTATGGAAAAGGGGGTGGAAGAAGGGTTTATTAGAATAATCCAGGATATGTATGATGGCTCCATAGCCAGGGTATGGACACCTTGGGGAAACACCAGGATCTTTCCAGTGAGAATAAGGGTGAACCAAGATTCAGCACTTAGTCCATATCTTTTTCTCCTGGTTATGGATGAACTGCTGACAGGTGTAGCAGAATGGGCCCCTCAGTGCCTGGCATTTGCTGATGATTTAGGGAAGATTAGTGACTGCAGAGAACAGATAGAGAAGGGATTAAATTATATAAGAAGAGCAATGGAAAAAGGAGGGCTAAAGATTAACATGACGAAGACAGAGTATCTAGCTTTCAATTAGGATGGTCAGGAAAACAATGGGGATATACGCTCGAGGGGGTAAAGTACTCAGGATCAACGTTCCACAGCAATGGGGAGATAGAGTCAGATGTGACCTGTAGAATCAACAGGGGTGGTTGAAATGAACAGGCAAGTGGAGTTCTGTGTGATAGGAGGGTCCCAATGAAGTTAAATGGGAAGTTTTAAAGGACAGTGGTTAGGCCAGCTATGTTATATGGATCAGAGTGTTGGGAGTGAAGAAAATCCATGTAAATAGAATGCAAGTAGCCGAGATGCGAATGCTGCAGTACACGTGTGGCGTGTTAAGAGCAGATAGAATTTGGAATGCGTTCATTAGAGGTAGCCTGGGGGTGGTGGACATCGCCAAAAAGATGAGGGAGAGTAGGCTGAGGTGGTATGGACACGTAATGAGAGGAACTCGTTCGGTGCATTACAGGCATGCAGGTGGTTGGCAGCACCCGGGGTATGGGGAGACCAAAGCAGACGTGGGAACAGGTTGTCTGGAGGGACATGGCGGTGTGTGGGGTGGACGGGGACCTGGTGGGAAACGGATGGGAGTAGAGGGCTAGAACCTGCAGACCCGACCCTACCACAGGCAGGACAAGGGTATGATGATTATGATTTGATTGTACTGTAAATTTTTGCCAGAATGTAGCAACAGCGGTTCTCCAATCATATGAAATATGGCATAAATGTAGGTTTCATAGAAATTGAGAAGCAGCAAATTGAAAAATGGAGTTTTTCTATTGAAATCAATGAGGAAACGCTCTTTGTGCGATTTTCTCTCTCCTTTTCATCCTAGAACTGTAAACTTTTCATAGAATGTACAGAATGTGGTTCTCCAATCATTTGTAAAATGACATGGCTATAGCTTTAATAGAAATTGAGATAAAGGAAAAAGAAAAATGGAGTTTTTCCATTGAAATTATTTGGAAAACGCCCATCACCCTTCTCCTACCTGAGGCAGGGTTTGGTCTGTGGGTTCTAATTCTCCACTCCCACCTTTCCCCCAAAAAGTTTCCATCCACCCCAAGCGCCTCCATGTCCCTCTGCACCACCTGCTCCCATGTCCTTTTTGGTCACCTCTACCTCTGGTCCCTCAAGTCACCTGCAGTCCCCCAATGGACCTAATAAGCTCCTCCTCTCCCCTCCTCATCACATGCCCCTACCACTGCAACTGGTACTCTCTTATCTGATCTGCAATGTCTCCCACCCCCCAGCTACCTCTAAAGTCCTAATTTCTAATTCTGTCCACTCGTGATACCCCACTAATGTAGCACAGCATTTGCATCTCGCCCACTTGCATTTGCCTTTCATGCGTTTTCCTAACTGCCCAGTACTCTGAGCGACACAGCATTGCGGGCCTAACGATGGTTAAGTACACTTTACCCTTCAACTCAATTGGGACCTGGCGGTCACATAGGACTTAACTCACCTGTCTCCACTTCAGCCATGCTGCATTGATCCTGTGGGTCAAGGCAGAATCAATTTCTCCATTGCACTGAAAAACTGAACCTAAATAACAACACTCTTGTTCCACTGGAATCGCCCCTCATCTGCAACGATTATCACCCCCTTGTCCCTGGCCACTAAAATTAAAAGCTAGGTACTCAGTCTTCCTCATGTTTACCTTCAGACCCCCTCTTTCCATTGCTGTCTTAATGTCTTGTAAGCTCTTTTGTGCATCATCTTTGGACTCCTCTAGCCTTCCTATATCACCACCAAATACAAGGCACTGAGGGGCATATTCTTGAACTTCCATCAGCAGCTCATCAATTACTAGAGTGAATAGATATGGGCTAAGTGCTGACCCTTGATGCACACCCACCTGAAAGTTGAAGCTAGCAGTGTTACCTGATGCTGTCCTATCCCTAGTGATGGAACCATCATACATATCCTGCACTATCCTAATGTGGCCTTCATCAACCCCTTTCTTTCTTATAAAATTCCACAATACAATATCAAATGCCCTTCCCAGGTCAATGAATATTTCATGAATGTCCTTTGTTTGCTGCTCTATGCTTCTCTATCATCTGTTATAGAATAATGATTGGTTCCATGGTAGAAATACCAGGCATAAAGCCAAATTGATTTCCCTGGGCACTAATTTGTATTCTGAGGCAACACTCGATGACTTGCTCCCACAGCTTCGTAGAATGGCTCATTAGCTTTATGCCTCTATACTTTCCACAGTCCTGGGCATAAACTTACCCCTTGAACAGTGGAACTATCAAACTCTCTCGCCATGCAGAAGGTATCCTATAACCATTTTCTAACTTTTTAAAAAGCTTCCCAGCCATGTAATTCCTGTGGTCCCCAAGGTTTGCCAAACATCAATGAGGATTTTATCTGGGCCTACGGTTTTGTAACCTTTCATTTTTTGATGGGCTGTGACTATTTCCTCCTTCCTCACCCTGTCCACTAGTAATAGAGTGATGGGGTTGCTGTCTGTGCCTGCTGCAAAGTCGGCAGCATTTCAGAGGGTGTGGTAGTATTCCTCCCAGCTTTTGATTACCTCTGCTGGTTGAAACAGAACTCTACCATTGGAATCCTTGACCGTTATAGCCCTGGTAACATCCTTACTACTTCTATCCCAGGTCTTTGCTAGTCAAAAAACTGCCTTTTCTCCATCCCTTGTCCCCAACTTTTTATAAAATTGCTCATACTTCAGGTACTTGGCCAGGACAATGGTCCTCCTGGCGATTTTCCTTGCCTGAACATAGTCCATCTTGGAGACCTGATCCCCTAACTCCCTCCACCTATGGAAAGCTACCATCTATATTTTGATGGCAGCTTCCACCTCCTCATTCCACAACCATGTCTGCCTACCCTGATAAGTGCCTTTGACTCTACCCCTACCTTGCAGTGACTCTCCACATCCCCTAATCTTCCTAGCAACATTGTCCTGCCTGTCATTGGCTGACCAATTCCAGTTCCAGTCGACCAGACTGTAAACCTTCTGTCTGAATTCATATGACTTGTTGGGCAGTTTCCATTACCTAATAACGGATTCTCCCTTCTAGTTATGTTGCTTCACTGTCCCCTTTATTTGTAATTCTATCATGAGCACCTTATTACCACTTTCCTTCTGGAAATCCTCACTGGGTAGTGCCCAGCAGTCTTGGATCTCTGTCCTGTGCTGCTTCCTAACCATGAAAAAGTCTATTTGTGACCTTCCCTGTGGTGAAATAAAAGTTATTAAGAGTTTTTCCTTCTTCTTCAACCATGTATTGGCTAAAACAAGACCATGTGCTCTTACTGTTTGAAGTACATTCTGCCCCTCAGAGTTGAGTGCCCCAATACCCAAATCCTAAATGTACATCCTGATGTCCCTGACCCTCATTGCCCACATGTGCATTAATGTCACCTTCAATAATCAGTTGCTCATTTTCTCTGGGAGCACCCCGGTCAGACGTCCAGAACCCACATCAGTATTGGCAGGGCTACCTGTGTGGGGGAAGCCGTCCAACCCACAGGAGACACTCATTAATGGACTAATCATTGCCAAGTGAGTGTAGGCGTTACACTCACCTAGCAGTCCTGCTATAAAACCTCAATAATTACCCAAACCCAACAGATAAATACAGATGAAAGAAAGGCCAACAAACAATAGAAACACATGCAAAAATAAATAAATAAATTATAAAAATTACTAAACGAGCTGCAAGAAAGTGGACGTCCAGCACAGCCCTGTATTTGTCTAGGCAGACGACACTTCTGCTGTGGTGGTGAATGATGGGGAAGCCAAAAAGGCATGCATTTAGGCTTTTGCCACTGAACTAACTCCAAGCTCCTCACACTGTTTATAGGATCCCTCAAACTGCAGCCTTACCTTTTTCCTGGGTCTAGTTGCTTACCTTATAAAAGGTGGGTTTTGATCTGCTTTTTTTCCATCACAGGCTTCCAAATATTGCAAAAATATGAGGATCACTAGAAAACACATATATACTTATCCAAGTGCCAACTTGTCTCACCTATTCATCATAGAACTGTAAATTTTCACCTGAATGTTGAGAATGTGGTACACCAATCATCAGCAAAATGGCATGGCTGTAGTTTTAATAGAAATTGAGATATTGCAAAAAGAAAAATTAAGTTTTTCCATTGAAATCAACGGGAGTATCTCCTATACTTATTTAATTACACTATTTTTACATTTCCTAAACAAGCAAATTCTTTGGTAGGGGATGGGACTAGGAAGACTTAGTCTATCAGCAATGATATTTGGGGTGGGTGAGCACAGGCCACAGGCCTGTGTGTTCTAAAAGGAGATGCAACACTTGTGACCTCAAAATTAGGAAATACATAAAATCAAAATAAATAAGGTGAGAGCAAACTCTCACCCATAAGTTATTAAAACGTTCCCCAATGCAACACTTTTGACCTCAAAATTAGGAAATACATAAAATCAAATAAGGTGAGAGCAAACTCCCACCCATAAGTTATTAAAACGTTCCCCAATGGTAAAATTTGTAAATAGTAAAATATCTAAAAATCAAGTTAAGAAGTAATAAAAGGGTCTGAGATAAAAAGAGGTATGAGGAGCATAAAACTTCAATTCTTTTCTTATTTGTATATGGGTTCAACAATATGGCAAAATGACAGCATTTGTTGACAGCAATATGTTAGAATCTCTTTCTGCCAAAAATATAGGATATTTGACGTCACCCATGAATGCAAAAAAGTATTTTTGGCATGAGCGCCTGCATGGTACAAAAAATTGTCAGGCATTTAACAGATAAGGACAATCAATTTTATTTGTGAACAACCAGTAAACCTATATAATCTGTAAATATATATGACAAATTTCATTAAGGGCAAAGTGAAGGACCTGATATTGTCCACGTTACTTGGGTTTAAGCTAGCATTGCCCAAAAGTAGCACCTGGTCATGCAGTCGCTTCAGTTTCCCCATGAAAGAAAAACAGCAACTTACCCAGCAAGAAATACAATAGGCAATAGAAGGTTTTATTAGTACATTGAATAGGAGTGACAATAAAGTGGGGAACTGCATCATATGTTTCAAGTAATGTAAAGCCTGGTAGGCTCTATGTACTTTCAGATAAAGATGATGTCGGTGAAAAGAAAATGTTTGTTTGGTGTCTAGCCACCTTCCCAAATCAGGGACCACTAAGCCAAAGGGGAACAAGAGAGCCATCAGTAAATGTCTAAGGAAAATATAAAGGAGACCAAATCAAAAAAAGCATATAATAATAGGTTTGTCATGATTTAACTTTAAATTATTTAATGTGAGCCTGTGCTCCACCTGGCTCAGAGACTGATTCAAGGTAACTGCTGAATTTGCATCCATGAGGACCTGAGAAAATTTCAAGTTATCAGCAAATGCTGGGAGGCTTACCTCCTTTGAAATATAAAAATTAAGGTCATTCATGAAGACGTTGAATAAAAAAGTACTTAAGGAGCTGCCTTGAGGAGGCCCACACTTTGGACATTATATTTGTTGCTTGTGACAGAGCCTACATTAACTAAATTCTCTCTGGTGCCCAAATAGTTACCTAGAAGCCCTAGTAATTTCCCAGCACTACCATAATGAGCTAACTTCTGCAATAGTAGGAGAATAGGGACTCGATCAAAGGCGTTAGATAAGTCAAGATAAATTGTATCTACCTGGCGTCATTGTGTGAAGGCCTTAGTGATTTTATCAAAATGGGTCATCAAGTTAGTTTCCATTGAGAACCGTTTGCAGAATCCATTTTGGTCACAGCATATAAACAGATGAGCTCCAGATTGCCATTTTGGACACAATAATATGCTCCAAAATGTTGGCAAAAGGAGATAGTAGGGATATTGGTCAATAGCTGGCAGTATCATTATGAGGGCCCTTTTTAATATGGGCACAACATGTGCTGTTCTCCAGATTTCAGGTATGCTTTGGTAGGCTAGACCTTTGTTATAGAGATTAGCTAAAATATGTACTAAAATATCCCTGTAAGCCTCGGTAAGTAGAGGGGGAGTCCCGTAAAGCCCAAAGGAGAGAGAAGGTTTCAGGCGCCTTATTGCAAAAAGAACCTCTTGTATGGAAATAGCCTCAATGTCCAGGCCCTTGCCACCACCAGGTAGATGTAAGGGGTACAGTGGTACCCCACTTAACGAACGCCTCGTATAACGAATGCTCCTTATAACGAACACTGTCAAAAAAGCATGGCAGTATCAAATAACGACCTTGTTTCACATAACGAACGCTTGATTAATACACTGTACAAAGTGAACTAGGAATTGTATAGCACAGTAGTGGCGAACCTGTGACCCACTGTGCAATTTTAAGTGGCCCGAGTGTTAATGAGATGATGTTGAAGGTGTAATAAAAGTTGGATGATTTTCTCTATTCCCTCCTTTAATAAACTTTATTCAGTACTAATAATAACTTATTTTTATTCTGAAAATTGAATAGGTAGTGCTTGCATCTGACCCATGCACAAATTCTTGGTTTTCTTTTGTGTTATTGTGCCCAGTCTTAAAAAACGGTTCGCCACAACTGGTATAGGATGTCCAAGATTGCAGTAACTATAGAGGTATTAATCCAATGAGTTATACCAATGTAATGTAATAGAATTTCGCCTCCATGATAGAACTAGTGTCCATGGAAATCAGTTTTGGTTCATGCTAGGCAGGTCCACAATGGAACGAATCTTCATTCTGAGGTCAATGATAGAAAAGTATAGAGCCACTAAGAAGGATATCCATACCATCATTATCGACTTGGAGAAGGCTTACCCGTGTTCCACAACAGGCATTATGCAAAAGGGGGTAGAAAAAGGGTTTATTCGAATAGTTTAGGATATCTACTCTTGTGATGGTTCCATTCCACAGCCAGGGTAAGGACAACTTGGGGAAAATACTGGGGGCTCCCCAGTGAAGTTTGGGATGCACCAAGGATCAGCACTCATAAAATCCATACCTTTTTATTCAGTTATGGACGAGCTACTGACAGGAGTAGGAGAATGGACCCCTCAATGCATGGCATTTGATGATGAGCACCATTCAACTGCACACTGTAAGTAATTGACTACCTTCTCATTGCAGGGCAATTCCTAGTTTTTGTGAAGTATGAACCCCCAAAAATGGGTCCTAGAGATTTTTTGCTAATAAACAATCAGCACTGCACTTTGATTTTAACTTCTTAACAATTTTCACAATTTTTCGTGGCAACCCAGAACGAATTACACAATATAACATAGAGATCTATGGGAAATTGTGTTCCGCACAACAAACACCCCTCATAACAAACGTATCACTGAAACGAATTACGTTTGTTAAGTGGGGTACCACTGTACTGGTGACCTGATGATGGTGCGTCAGTAAACTCCCTTAGCATGTGTTCATAATGTCTAATGAATGTATTGCCTACTTTAAGTGGATCTGACACAAAATTATTATTCTGAAGCAGGGTCATCCCTGAATTATTTCTGCTAGTCCGACATTTATACCTTGTCCAAAATTGCTGAGGAGAGTTCTTTAAATAGAGTACGTTTGCCAGATATCTTTGCCTTCACTTAATCAGTAGAAGTTTAACCTTAGATCTTACCTCTCAGAATTGTTGAAGCAAAGCTACTTAAGGTCACCTCATTTTCAAGGTGAACAGCCTTCTCTTTAATTTTATGAGCTTAATGAGCTCAGCACTAAACCAAAATGGAAAGCTGCCATATCTTCTCATGTATCAAATTTTCTGGATTCAGAATTCAAAACAATGGCTATTGGATCTTGTGATTATGGATCTACCTAGTTCCTTGCATCAGGTCTCATCTCCTTTATCGAAACTTGACCAATATCATCCAGCACTGGTGTTATCTCTTCACTGGGGACGACAGATGCCAAGTTGTAATCCCAGGCTAGAGGGCAACTCAGGCTGTAATTAGTATAAGGGCCATGAGGGACCTTGCCTTTAAAGCATGAGAATCGCCATAATAGCTGGGTATTGCTGCCTGCCAGTCGATATGAGAGATGTTAAAGTCCCCCAACACTATGACTGGGGAAGTGCCAGCTAATTTTTGGTTAAGTTATCCAATATTGAAGAAAATTCCACTGAAGAGAGAGCAGGGGAAAGGTATCAAGCCACCAATGTTAGATAATTTACCCAAAGGAGCTTAATAGAGATAGCCAACACACAGTCTGGAATTCACAAGCTTGTGATAACTGCACATCCATCTCCAATATAGATCGATTTACTTCTACCAGCGAGCACACACCAAAAAAGGACCTAACCTTGTCCTGTCGAAAGACATGATAGCATTCTAGAAAAACCATGTACAAACATATTTCCTGAGACAGCTAGGACTCAGATAGTACTATGATGCCAGAATCTGTAAGGGAAATGTTAGAAAGAAATGTGTCACTCTTTGTTCATAAGCTACATACATTCTGATTATAGATCTTTAACAAAGGGACAGGCATCCCAGAAGGAGCAGTTGAGGGGTCTCCATCTCACCCCCTTGACTCTGTCACCTCCTCTGTGTCACATGTGCAATTTGAGGTGGAGTCCATCACTAACTTTTCCTTAATTATAGAGTCATGAAGTGTGTCAACAAACTGCTTGACAATAGAATAAGTTGGCCACAGATCTTCAGAGATTATGGTATCAGTATCGGGGCCAAAATAGTTTATAAAAAATGAAGAGTAAGTGCTGTATATGTATTGAGCTGGCCAATCGTCTTCTGACAACCTTGCCTTAGCTCACTAAGATGGTTTTATATGTCCTGGCAGGTAGTAGTTGGGTTCAGTCTTCTGATAATAATCTCGGTAGATGGCATTTTAGGTAAGCCCTGTGGGTTGCAAAATTCCTTATGTCACATATAGGTGGAGTGGCAGACTTCCTTGGCCTCCTCTGGGAAAACTATTGGGACCAGGAGGTCCACGAAATGCTAAACCAAGCGTCATAGGGGCTCGACTTCATAAATCAAAAACTGTTTCCCTCCAGACGATGGGGGAGCATTTCCTTCTACAGTCTGATAATCCTTCCACCTGTGAACGTCCATCTCAGTGTTTATGGCCACTTCAGCAAATGAACGCCCAGGTTTCTGAGGTCTTCTTGAGGGGGTGAAAGATCTTCTGAAGTCTGTTAGCTCAGAACATAAGGGCTTTAATTCTGACACAATAGAGTTATTGGATACCATGTATTCTCTGAACACCTGGGTGAGTTCCAGTAAAGGGGCTAAACTAACAAAAATGAGAACAGATTCAAAATCAGGAGGAATTAGAAACTTGCAAGGTGGTGGGTTTATAAAATTTATTATAGGCTGGATTGGCTGCACTGGTGTGTTCTCTCCACGTTATGACAGACAACTCCAGCATTTGATGTTAAGTGAAAGCCAGTGGCACCCAAAGATGTCAAATTGATAAAATCAATTTCCATCTTCTGTGCACATAACGAACATTTTAAAGCTGTACTCCATGGATGAATATCTTTCCCACAGGTGAGACAGACGCCCTGTGGGGCCATGAGTCAACACTAGGAGACACCCACCAATTTGGCTAACTCAATGTCCTCCCTTATTAACAGCAACTGCAATACCTTAACTGCTTGCTACAGCAAATGATGGGAACAGGCTCACCAATGGCGCTCTGGTAACTACCACCATTGGCAGAACGAAACAGATAGCTACTGAAAAAGGCTTAAGTTTGATGATCTATGTAATAACAAAAATTTCCTAAACTTATTAACCCAGCAGGCAAACCACAAAGGAAAGAAGACTTGGACGTTAGCCAACAATGGATAAACAAACTGAACCCACAATTGCCAATAAAGACTTCTATAACAGATATTTTAATGCATCATAGAACTGTAAATTTTTGACAGAATGTAGGGAATGTGGTTTTTCAATCATGTGCAAAATGGCATACCTGTAGCTTTAATAGAAATTGAGATGCAGCAAAAAGAAAAATGAAGGTTTTCCATTCAAATCAATGGGAAATCACACTTAGTGCGATTTCTCTCCTATATATGATAGAACTGTAAATTTTTGCCAGAACACAGGCAATGTGGTACTCCAATCATGTGCAAAACGGCATGGCTGTAGCTTTAAGAGAATTTGAGTTATAGCAAAAACAAAAATAGAATTTTTCCACTGAAATCAATGGGAAAACACAGTTAGTGCGCTTTCAATCCAATACATAATAGAACTGGAGATTTTGGCCAGAATGTAGGTAATTTGGTATTGATATCATGTTAAAAATGGCATGCTTCTAGCTTTAATAGAAATTGAGATAGAGCAAAAAGAAAATTTAAGTTTTTCCAATGAAATCATTGGGAAAACACACTTTATGAGATTTTTTCTCTCCTATACATCATTGAACTGTAAATTTTTGTGAGAATTTAGGGAATGTGGTACTCTAATCATTTGCAAAATGGCATGGATGTAGATTTAAAATAAATTGAGATATACCAAAAGCAAAAAGGAAGTTTTCCATTGAAATCAATGGAAAAACACACTGTGTGATACTTGATATTCTATACAAAAAAGAACTATTCATTTTTGCCAGAATGTTGGGAATGTGGTACTCCAATCATGTGCAAAATGACATGGCTGTGGCTTTAACTGAAATTGAGATACAGCAAAAAGAAAAATCAAGATTTATGATGGAAATAAATGGGAACACACACTTTGTATATTTTCTCTTCCACACATTAGAGAACTGTAAATTTTTGTAAGAATGTAGAGAATGTCTTACTCCAATCATGTGCAAAAAGGCATGGCTGTAGATATAATAGAAATTCAGATATAGTGAAAAGAAAAATAGAGTTTTTCCGTTGAAATCAATGGGAAAACAGACTTTGTGTGATATTTTCTCTCCTATATATCATAGAACTTTAAATTTTTGCCAGAATGCAGGGAATGTGGTACTCCAATCATGTGCAAAACAGGATAGCAGTAGCTTTAATAGAAATTGAGATATAGCAAAAAGAAGACTTAAGTTTTTCGATTGATATCCATGGGAAAACACACTGTTCAATATTTTCTTTTTTATACATCATATAAAAGTAAATATTTGCCAGAATGTAGGAATGTGGTACTCCAATCATGTGCAAAACGGCATGGCTGTATCTTTAATAGAAATTAAAATATAGCAAAAGGAAAGATGAAGATTTTCCATTATAAACAGAGAGAAAACGCAGCTTTAAAAGCAATAGCTTTAATAGAAATTGAGATATTGCAAAAAGAAAAATGAAGTTTTTCCATTGAAATTAATGAAAAAACACACTCTGTGCGTTTTCTCTCCTATTCATGATAGTGTAGTAAGATTGGTATGTCTTGCAACGTCACAGCATGTGTTGCAACTTCACTGCATCTCACACTCTGAGATGCAGCTTCACTGCATCTCATTTCCTTCTTGTTTTAAAATTTTATATTTTTAGAATCCAAACACATGATTCAAAACTTTTAATTTGTGATTTTAAATTATTCTCTCCTGAAATTAGTTTTTCGCCATTTTCAATGCTATTAAGTTTTGTTTGTGAGAAGCTCTTATATATTTGGATATTAATACTATTCGGATTGTCTATTTTCAATCATCTCGTCACTTTAGTTCATCATCATCATCTTCATCTCACCCTTCTCCCACCTGATGCAGGGTCGGGTCTGTGGGTACTAATCCTCCATTCCCGCTTATTTCCCACCAAGTCGCCCTCCACCCCAAACACCTCCATGTCCCTTTGCACCACCTGCCCCCACGTCCACTTTCGTCTTCCTCTACCTCTGATGCCCCCAACCACCTGCTGTTGCATAATAGACTTAATAAGCTCCTCCTCTCCACTTAGTATCACATGCCCATACCACCTCAACCAGTTCCCTCTCATCTTCTCCACAACGTCTCCCACCCCCCACGCTACCTTTAATGCAATTGATTCTAATTCTGTCTGATCATGTCACCTCACTCATGTAGTGAAGCATTTGCATCTCGGCCACTTGCATTTGCCGTTCATGGTTCTTCCTAACTGCCCAACACTGACTCACACAGCATAGCTGGCCTAATGATGGTTTTGTAGACCTTACCCTTCAGCTTTATTGGGACCCAGTGGTCACACAGGACCCCACTTGCCTGCCTCCATTTCAGCCACCCAGCATTAATTTTATGGGTCACATCTGAATCTATTTCCCCATTGCTCTGGAAAACCTCTGGAAAACCTGTCTCTCCAATAGTGAAGCTCACTCCCTTCTCCTGGACACAAAAATTGAAAGCTACGTACTCTGTCTTCTTCATGTTCACCTTGAGACCCCCACTTTCCACTTCTGTCTTAATGTCCTGTAGGCCCTTTTGTGCATCCTCTTTGGACTTCTCTAGCAATTCCACATCATCAGCAAATACCAGGCACTGAGGAGCCCATTCCCCTACTTCCATCAGCAGCTCTTCCATTACTAGAGTAAGTAGATATGGGCTAAGTGCTGACCCTTGATGCACCCCAACCAGCATGTTGAATCCTGCAGTGTTTCCCCATTCTGTCCTCACCCTAGTGATGCAACCTTCATAAATATCCTGCACTATCCAAATAAGGCCCTCATCAACTTCTTTCTTCCTTAAAACACTCCACAGTTCCTGTCTAGGGACACTATCATAGGCCTTCTCCAGGTCAACAAATACTTCATTGAGGTCCATCTTTGCTAATCTATGCTTCTCTATCATCTGTCTTAGAATAAAGATTGGTTCAATGGTGGACCTACAAGACATAAACCCAAATTGGTTTCCCCATACCCTAGTTTTCTCTCCACGGCAAAAGACTCTGTGACACGCTCCCACAGCTTCATAGAGTGGCTTATTAGCTTAATGCCTCTAAAGTTTCCACAGTCCTGGGCATCCCCTTTGCCCTTGATCAATGGAATTATCCAACTCTCTCACCATGCAGATGGCATCCTATCACCTTTTGTTAACTTATTAAAAAGCTACCCAAGCCATACATTGCCTGTGGTCCTCAATGTGTGCCAAACATTGATGGGGATGTTATCTGGGCCTACTGCTTTGTGACCTTACATTTTGTGAAGGGCTCTGATGATTTCAGCCTCACACACCCTGTTCACTGCCTGAAGAATTTTGCTTGGGTTGCTTGCTGTGGCTGTTACACTGGTGACAGTATTTAAGAGGCTGTGGTAGTATTCTTCCCACTTTTGATCACCTCTGTTGGTTGGAACAGAACCCTACTGTTGGTGTCCTTGACTATTATAGCCCTGGTAACGAGTTTTCTCATTTAACCCCTGGTTTTAGCCAGTCTAAAAACTGCTTTCTCTCTTTCCCTTGTCTCCAAATTTTCAATTTATGCTTCATACTTCTGATACTTGGCCAGGGCAATGGTCCTTCTGGCATTTTCTTAACCTGAACATTATTTATATTTTAAACCTGGTCCCCTACTTCCTCCACTATAAAAAGCCACCTTCTTTAGTTTGATTGCAGCTTCCACCTCCTCATTCCACCACCATGACTGCCCACCCTTATAAGTTCCTCCTACTCTACCTCTCTCTAAGAGAGCCTCACCACACCACTAAATCTTCCTAGCAACCCTGTCCCACATGGCATTGGTGGACCCATCCCATTCCTAGTCAACCCGGCTGAGAACCTACTGCAGGAATTCATCAGCCTTGGTGGGTAACTTCCACCCCCAAATATCTGATTCTCCCTTTCAGGGGGAGTGGCGAGATGCATTGGACACCCCAGTTCTCATCTGATCACTGAGGTTAAGCAACGCAAACCCAGATTTTACTGACATGGGTGGTCACTTGGGAAAACAGGGTACTGCTAATACAAAATAATCATCGCATTAGTGTAGTGTGTGCAGTATATGCAATAGAACTATACAGTTAATCGGTCTCTAATGACCTTGTATTTGACAGGACCTTAAACTCCAACAAACAAAAACAAACAAACAATCCCTTCAAGTTATGTTGCCTAACTGTCCCCTTCATTAGTAATTCTATCATTAGCAGCTTATGGCCACTCTTCCTTTGGAAATCCTCACTCAGTAATGCCCAGCAGTCCCAGATTTCTGCCCTGTGCTGCTTCCTAAGCATGAAAAAGTCTATCTGGGAACTCCCCTGTGGTGACTGAAAAGTGATTAGGTGCCTTTCCCTCTTTTTGAACCATGTATTGGCCAATGCAAGGCCAAGCATTCTTGCAGTCTCAAGGACCTTCTGCCCCTCCAGCTTGGTCATCCCATACCCACAACCCCCATGTACATCCTCATATCCCACACTATCATTACCCACATGTGCATTAAAGTCGCCCCCAACAATCTGTCGCTCATTCCCCTTGCCCTGTCTAATTGTGCTTTCTACTGAGTGTACCAAATCATCAAAATCATTCCAAAAAGCTGTTTTTATGGTATCACTCAGGCCTGTTTGGGGGGCATATGCACTTATGAGGTGGAGCCCAATACCCTGCCAGCCTACAGAAACTAACATTTACCTACTAGTAATTCTCTTAACTGAAGTGACCCCCACTGCAGTTCACTGCTTAGCACAATCCCCACCCCATATTGTCCCTCTTTACTACTTGTGTAGATGGGCTTGTATCCCTCCTTTAGGGCCTGTGACCTATTACCCTTCCAACGTATTTCCTGGAGGAATGCAACACTGACCCTATGCTTCAAAATTTTAAATGGCTCTCCAGCCTTCCCTGATAGGGTCCCCAAATTCCACGTCCCTAGTCTAAGTCTAGCCTCCCTATTGGATGGGACAGCTCTGACTAGGGGCACCCCAGTCAGTCGTCCAGAACCCACAGTGATAGTAGCAGAGCAACGCTTGAGGGGGTGCCGTCCAACCCCACAGGAGACACTCATTAATGAAGTCACCATTGCCAAGTTAGTGGAGGTCTCACACTCACCTGGCAGTCCACCTTTACCACTTAAAACTTACCCCAAAAATACTAAACAAGACATATAAGCATATGCATAAACAATAAATAAAAGCATATTTATAAACAATAAATAAATGCATATTTATAAACAATAAATAAAAGCATATTTATAAACAATAAATAAAAGTATAAAAGATTACTACTTTAACTAAGATTACTGCTTCAGTGAAGCATGATAGGTCAGCAAAAAGCAGCATGTGGTAGGCTCAAATTTCCAACCCCATGCAAAGCTCTTCACACCGTTCAAGGAAGCCCAAAAACTGCAGCCCTACTGTGCTACTTGAAGCCTGGTTGGATCCTTTGGAAAAGGCGATTAGTATCCTTTTAATTTTCTTCAAAACACCAAATTCAGTTTAAAAATTGCCACTCACAGAAAACATCACAGCCAAGCAGATCCATCTCGTCACTTTAGTTATGGAAATTAAATAATAACATCTTCACAACCAATAAAAACCTTTTTATTTTCCAAACTTTTATATACTGCAACATTTTAGTTCATTCAAATTTATGTAGTCAGTTTGAACAAACGGTGGCAGAACTTGTGTCTCTTGTCCACCACAAATTGGTGAACCAGACATGATAGAAGACGTGATAGGTGACGTTATTTGAAAGATACCTATTAAGAAGTCTGCAAGATAAAAAGATACTACATTTATATTTTGTGGATATATAAAATAAGTGAACTACAAGTTTAAGCCACATCCATAACTTCATTTATTTAAGAAGATGGATATTCAGCACACCTAGTGCTAATTAATTCTGCACTAGGTGATATTTTCATCATCAACAGAGTTTTTTATTTTTCTTCCTGGTGGACAGTAGGATCAATCCGAATTCTTTTTCAGTCAACTAAATATAGCTGCGAGTCATTTACTATAAATATTAATTAAAAAAATATTGAGGGAGTTTCCCAAAAATGGCGTCTACCTCTGAAGAGATGATAGAATCTATCATGCCATCTCATAATGATGGATTGGCAGGAAGTGATGAACATTCTATCAACACTGCCTATCACTCTCTAAAATGCTGAAACTTCCAGTATTTACGGCACATGATCCAAAATTGTTGTTCACCACAATAGAGTATAGGTTTAGAGTATACCAGATCTGACCTGATGCCCCGAAGTTAGACCTTACCATAGATGCACTACCACCAGAAGTTGATGGTGATGTGAGGGATTAAATATTAAATCCCCCAAGCAGATGCTTATGAGATCTTTAAGGCTGCATCACCAAAAAAATTCCCTGTTGCAACAATAGAAGTTGCTTCAACTATTAAACGATAATCAGCTATGGGATAGGAAGCCATCCCAGTTGCTGAGCCAGATGCAGCATCTTGCTGGGGATATTTCTCCATCCTCTGGAAATGCTTCTATTATACAAGAACTGTTTGTCAAATGAGGGTAATTTTAGCTACAGCTGACCCTGGTAACTTATTGGAGAAGTTAGCCAAAATGGCCAACAAAATCTCTGTGGTGCTTGATCCAACTATTCAATGTATTAATGCTGTTGCAGCTGTTCAGAGTAACATGGTGAACCAGGTGCCCTCGAATTTGGGGTTCACAAGGTCTGAACAACTTGTGAGTCAGCCAAGGCTATTATAGGAAAAACTAAAAAAATTAGCTGTTCAGATTAGAGATTTGACCAGACTGGTAAATTCACTCTCCACATCATTACATGTTGCAGATCGTCTTCAGCACAGTTTTTCACGCAGGCAGTCTAAGTCTCGACATCAATGCCTACCTGAACAAGATAACAACACCAGGGACCTATGACCAGGGAAACAAGAACACCCCTCATTCTTAGTGTTGAGGAGTGACGGCACTCTCATCCCCAGTCATTTATTTTTTGTTTATGACAGATCAACTCACCAATGATTTCTAATAGATATGGGAGCAGAAATCAGTATTGTTCCAAGGTCAAAAATTGACCCTATACCGCTTAAACCCCACTCTTTTCAATTGATTGACTCAAGTCAGTCGCCTTTAAGTATCTATGGGACAAAACGTCTGCATATTGATCTTGGCTTACATTGGTCTTTTTTGTGAAGTTTTGTTGTTGTGGACGTGTTGCATGTTATCATCGGGTCAGATTCTTGGCAAATTTTGGCCTTGTCATTGACGTTGGCCGCCGGATCTTGTGTTACAACATCACTGGTTTGGAACTCTGTTGAATCAGGGTGCATCATACTTTTCAACACCATCGGCTGCCATCTATTGCACCAGGATTAGACCCACCTATCACATCCTTATTAAATGAATTCAAGGACATAACTGTACCGAGGCCTGCTGCACATCATATCCCACACAATGTATTTCATCACATTGTGACAACTTCTAGCACACCTTGTGATCCACTTGTGAGGCGCCTTGACCCAGCACGATCAAATGTAGCAAAATAAGAGTTTCAGACACTGCTTAAAGCTAGCTACATGAAACCTTATGCTAGCTCATGGTCTATTCCTTTACACATAATCCCCAAACAGAGGAGTGGCGAGTGGCATTGGACAAACCAGTTCTCATCTGATCACTGAAGTTAAGCCACGCAAGCCCAGTTAGTACTGACATGGGTGGTTGCTCGGGAAAGCTGGGTACTGCTAATACCCAATAATCGTCACATTAGTGTAGTGTCTGTGCAGTATATGTATTAGAACTGTACAGTGGACAGTTCTCTAATGACCTCGTAGTTGACGGGACGTTAAACTCCAACAAACAAACAAACCCAAACAGAGTTCATAGAGGATCATCGAAGATTTCCAGGCACTGAATGCTTGAACCATTCTGGATCGGTATCTACTGCCACACATCTAGATCTGGATCGGTATCTACTGCAAACTCCGAGGAGCTTGCGTTTTTTTCAAAATTGGACCTCACTAAAGCTTACCACCAGATCCCTATCATGCCTAAGGACGTTCCAAAAATGACAGTCTCAACAACATTTGGCTTTGTTTGAGTGCATTTGCATGCCTTTCGGTTTACAGAATGCTGCTCAAACATTATACATTTACAAGGACATGGTTCTCAGAGATCTTCCTTTTTTCTATACTTACATCAATGTCATTCTTGTTGGTAGTAAGGATGACAAGCACCATGTGCCACCTTTGTGTCAACTTTTTGAACGTCTGCAAAATTTAGGGTTAATGATAAATCTCTCTAAATGTGAATATGAAAAATCTTCTATCTAATTTGTAGGCCACAGGAACACCCGTGAAGGGATTAGCCCTCTCCCACAAAAAGTTTCCGTAATTAGAGATTTTCCTCGACCTTAATTGAGATGCTCACTTTGTCATTTCTTAGGTTTCATAAATTTATTTCACTGTTTCAAGCCACATTGTGCTACAATCCTGCAGCCATTAAACGCAATGTTGGGCGAAAAGGCACCTATAATTGCCAAATTGTCTTGTCTCCTCTTGTGGAAGAGGCATTCCTCCAAATGAAGCATACACTTTTGGATGCCATGCTTTCGGTTCACCCTGACGCATTATTTACTGTCGCCTCAGACATCACAGCTGGGGTAGTACTGTAGCAGTTGGTGAATTGTGAATAGCGACCTTTAGTTTTCTTTTACAAGAAATTTAAAGTATCCAAAATTTGGTATAGCATTTTTTAGGGAACTTATGGCTGGATATCTTGCATTTAAACATTTTTGATACTTCCTTGAGGGTAGACATTTTACAGCATTTACTGATCATAAACCATTTATCCATTTCATAACAACAAAACTCGATCACCATTAGCCATGAGAAGCTCACCAACTGACCTTCATTGCCGAGTTCACTACCAATATCCATCACATTCATTGTACAGATAACTTGGTAGCTGATATACTTTTCGAATCTCTATCCATGTTTTGAGTGGAACATCAAACAGTGTTACTCTTGAGCCACTTCAATCTGAACAAAACTCTGCTCCTGATTTTGCAATATTGTTGGATTATCCTCAATTTCTCATTATTCAATGCAGTCCTATTCCTGGTTTGGATATTTAGTTGTACTGCGACGTCTCCAGTTCACAACCTCGTCTAATTGTTCGATTTTTACTTCATCAACCGACTTTTTGTGAATTTAATGAGATAGCACATCTGGGAATTGCAGCAATTCGAAGACTGATAACTCAACAATATGTGTCGCATTTAATAAACAAGGATGTCATGAAGTGGGTGCGTTCTAGTATATTATGCCAGAGAAGCAAGATTAATCATCATGTTTCTTAGCCAGTTGGCATATGATCTCTGACATCTGCTCGCTTCGACAAAATCCACATTGATCTTGTGGGTCCACTTCCTCCTTCCAATGGTCATCATTATCTCCTTACGTGTATCGGCCATTTTACTCATTGGCCAGGGGATATCCAGTTGTTTACACCACCACCGCCACAGCATCTGCTGCATTAGTAAATCACTGGATTGCTCATTTAAGGGTACAATCAACAATCACCATGGACTGTGAAGCCCAGCTGCAACTTCTTAGTTGCAGCTTTTACTTAGCTGATACTGCAACTTTATAGTTTATTCAAATTTATGAAGTCAGTTAAAGAAACTGTTTTGGAACTTGGCTCTCTTGTCCAACACAATAGAACTGTAAATTATGGCCAGAATGCAGGGAATGTGGTACATCAATTATTTGACAAACGGCATGGCTGTAGCTTTAATAGAAATAAGGATATAGCAAAAAGAAAAATGAAGTATTTCCATTGAAATCAATGCAAAGGCACAACGTGCGTTTTCTCTCCTATTCTCACATAGCAGTAAATGTTTGAAAGAATATAGGGAATGTGGAACTCCAATCATGTGCAACGTGGCATTGCTGTAGTTGTAATAGAAATTGACATATAGAAAAAAGATAAATGGAGTTTTTCAATTGAAATCAATAAGAAAACACACTTTAAGCAATATTTTCTCTTTTATACATGAGAGATATAAATTTTGGCCTGAATGTAGCGAATGTGATACTCCAATCATTTGCAAAATGGTATGGATGCAGCTTTAATGGAAATTGAGGTATAGCAAAAACAAAAATGGAGTTTTAACATTCAAATCAATGGGAAAACACACTTTGTGCAATACATTCTCTCCTATAGATCACAGAACTGCAAATTTTTGCCAGAATGTAGGGAATGTAATACTCCAATCATTTGAAAAACGGCATGGCTCTGCCTTTAATAAAAATTGAGATATTGCATACAGAAAAATTAACTGTTTCATTAAAATCAAAAAATAAATACACTTTATTTGATATTTTCTCTCCTATACATCATAGAACTGTACATAATTGCTAGAATGTAAGGAATATGGTACTCCAATGATGTGCAAAATGGCATGGCTGTATTTTTAATAGAAATTGAGATATTGCAAAAAGAAAATTGGAGGTTTTTAATTGAAATGAATTGGAAAACTCACGTTGTGTGTTATTTTCTCTCCAGTACATGATTTAAGTGTAAATTTTTTCTACAATGTAGGGAATGTAGAAAACCAATCATTGGCAAAACCGCATGTGTGTAGCTTTAATAGAAATTGAGTTATATTTTTATTGAAATCAAAGGAAAAACAGACTATGTGTGATATTATCTCTCCAATACATCATAAAACTGTAAATTTTTGTGTGAATGTAGGGAATGTGGAACTCCAATTGTAAGTAAAGCGGCTAGGCTGCCGTGTCAAACAAAACTGAGATATATTAAAAAGAAAAATAAAGTTTTTCTATTAAAATCAATCATCTAATCCACTTTGTGCGATATTTTCTCTCCTATACGTAATAACACTGTAAAGTTTGGCCAGAAAATAGGGAATGCAGTACTCTAGTGATGTGCAAAACGGCATGGTTGTAGCTGTAATATAAATTGAGATAAAGGAAAAAGAAAAATTGAGTTTTTCCATTCAAATTAATAGAAAAATGCTGTTTCTGCAATATTTTATCTCCTATAGGTCATAAACTGTAAATATTTGCCCGAATGTAGAAAAGATGGTACTCCAATCATTAACAAAACATCATGGGTGTAGCTTTAATAGAAATTGAGATATTGCAAAAGGAAAAATGAAATTTTTCCTTCAAAATCATTTGGGATAACAAACTTTCTGTGATATTTTCTCTCCAATACACAACAGTCCCATAAATTTTTTCAGAATGTTAGGGATGTGGCACTCCAATCATGTGCAAAATAGGAAGGCTGTAGCTTTAATAGAAATTTATCTATTGCAAAATTAAAAAATGAAGACTTTTCTATTGAACTCAATGGAAGATCACACTTTGTGTAATGCTTTCTCTGCTATGCATGACAGAACTGTAAATTTTGGCTAATATATAGGGAATGTGGTACACCAATCATGTGCAAATGTTTTCAATGGGTTTTCATTGCAATTAAAGGAAAAACACTTATCTCCTATATGTGTTAGAACTGTAAATTTTGGCTGGAATGTCTAGAATGTGGTAATCAAGTTACTTGGAAAATGGTATACCTGTAGCTTTAATAGAATTTGAAATATTGAAATAACAAATATGACGTATTTCCATTTAAATCAATAAGAAAACACACTTTGTGTAGAGCATTTTTTCCTATACATAATAGTACCATAAATTTTTTCCAGAATGTTGGGAATGAGGTACTACAATAATGTGCAAAACAGCATAGCTTTAGCTTTAATTGAAATTGACATATAGCAATAAGAAAAATAAAGCATTGAAATCAATATAAAAACACACTTTGTTAGTTTTCTCCCCAATACATGATAGAAATTGAAATGCAGGGAATATGGCATTCCAATCACTTGCAAAATGGCATAGCTGTAGCTTTAATAGAAATTAAGATATAAAAATAAGGAAAAATAAAGTGGTTGAATTGAAATCAGAAAGAGAACACAATTTGTGTATTATTTTCTATCCTATACATCATAGAACTGTTAATTTAGGCCAAAATGTAAGGAATGTGACAATCGACTTGTTTGCAAAACGGCATGGCTGTAGCTTCAGTTGAAATTAAGATATGACAAAGAAACATTCTACAAATTCTCTTCTTTACATGATGACACAGCCAATTTTGTTTAGAATGTAGGGAATATGGCATGCCAATCACGTGCACAATAGGATGGCTGTAGATTTAACAGAAATTGAGATATAGCAAAAAGATAAAAGGAGTTTTTTTATTGAAATCAATTGAAAAACACACTTTGTGTGATATTTTCTTTCCTATACATAATTGAAGAATAAATTTTTGCCAGCATGCAAGGGAATGTCGCACTCCAATGTTGTGCAAAGCGGCATAGCTGTAGTTATAAATGTAATGGAGATATAGCAAAACGAAAAATAAAGTTCATCCATTGAAATCAATGGGAAAATACACTTTGTGCCTTATTTTCTCTGCTATACATGATAGAACTCTAAAATTTGGCCAAAATTTAGGGAACGTGGTACTCCAATCATGTGAAAAACGGCGTAGCTATAGCTATAATAGAAATTGAGATATAGGAAAAAGAAAAATGGAGTTTTTCTTTGTCTTAAATGAGAAAGCACACCTTATGCAATATTTTCTTTCCTATGCATGATAGAACTATAAATTTTCGCCACAATATATGGAATGTGGTGTTTCAATCAAGTGCAAAACGGCATTGCTGTAGCTTTATGGAAACTTAGATCTTTGAAAAAGAAAAATGAAGTTCTATTATTGAAATCAATGGGAAAACTCGCTTTGTGTGCTTTCTCTGCAATACAGGATAGAACTGTAAATTTTGGCTAAATTGTAGGGAATGTGGAATTCCAATCATGAGCAAAACGGCATGGCTGTAGCTTTAATAGAAATTAAGATATAGCAATAAGAAAAATTACGTTTCTCCATTTTAATCAATGAGAAAACATGCTTTGTGATATATTTTCTCTCCTATATATCATAGAATGTTAGGAATGTGGTACTCCAGTTATGTGCAAAAAGGAATGGCTGTAGCTTTTAAAGAAATTGAGATATAGCAGAAAGAAAAATGAAGAATTTCCATTAGAATCAATAGGAAAACACACTTTGTGCATTTTCTCTCTGATGCTTGATAGAACTGTAAATTTTGGGAAGAATGTAAATAATGTTGTACTCCAATCATGTGCAAAATGGAATGCTGTAGCTTTAATAGAAATTGAGATACATAATTGACCAACATATTTTTCCAGAATGTTGGGAGTATGGTACTCCAATTATGTGCAAAATGGCATGGCTGGAACGTTAATAGAAATTGAGATATATTAAAAAGAAAAATGAAGATTTCGAATTCATATCAATGAGGAATCACACTTCGTGCGATATTTTCTCTCCTATATAAAATAGTAGTATAAATTTTTTGCCAAATATTGGGAATGTGGTACTTCAATCATTTTCAAGACAGCTTGGCCATAGCTTTAATAGAAATTGCGATATAGCAAATTGTGAAAAGAGAGTTTTTTTCATTTAAATTAATTGAAAACATAATTTGTGTGATATTTTCTTTGCTATACATAGCAGCACCATGAATTTTTGACAGAATGTTAGGAATGTGATGCTTCAATCATGTGAAAATTTGCATGGCTGTAGCTTTAATAGAAATTGAAATATGGCAACAGCAAAATTAAGTTTGGCAAGCATGTAATAAATGTGGCACCCCAATCATGTGCAAAACTACATGGATGCAGCTTTAATAGAAATTTAGATATAATAGAAACAGAAAAAATAGAGATTTTCCTTTATATTCAATAGCAAAAAAATAGAACTGAGAATTTTTGCCAGAACGTCGGGAATGTGGTACTCCAATCATGTTCAAAACGGCATGGCTATAGCTTGAATAGAAATTTAGATATAGCTAAAAGAAAAATGAAGTATTTACATTGAACTCAATAGAAACACACTTTCTGCGATAGTTTATTTCCTATATATAATAGACACATATTTTTTCTGAATGTTGGGAAAGAGTACTTCAATGATCAGGAAAACATCATGGCTGTAGATTTAACAGAAATTGAGATGTAGCAAAGTGAAAAATGAATTTATTAAATTGAAATAAAAAAACATATCTTGTTCAAAATTTTCTCTCTTATATAACATAAAGCTATAAATATTTTCCATAATGTTTTGAGTGTGGTACTGCAATCATGTGCAAACCCTAATAGCTGTAGCTTTTATTGAAATTGAGATGTAGCAAAAAGGAAAATTAATTCTTTTCCATTGAAATCAATGGAAAAACACACTTTATGCGGTTTCTCTCCTATACGTGATAGAACTGTAAATTTTAGCGAAATGTAGGGAATGTAGTACTCCAATCATGTGCCAAACGCAATGGCTGAATCTTTCAGAGAATTTGAGACATAGCAAAATGAAAAATGAAGATCTTTCCATTGAAATGAATGGAAGGATATTTTCTCTCCATTACATAATAGATCCGTTAATTTTTGCCAGAATGCCGGGAATGTGGTACTCTAATCATGTGCAAAATGACATGGCTGCAGATTTAACAGAAATTGAGATATAGCAAACAGAAAAATGAAATTTTTTCATTGAAATCAATTAGAAAATACTCTTTGCACGATATATTCTATCCTATACGTCATAGAATTGCAAATTTTTCCCAGAATGTAGCTAATGTGGAACTCCAATT
>JAAFCE010009127.1:10738900-10768501 GCA_013389805.1 Trigoniulus corallinus
CAAATTTTTTTCCAGAATTTAGGGAATTTGGCAGAGATACAGATACAAATACAGCTAAAAGAAAAATAAAGTTTTTTAATTGAAATCAATGGGAAAACACAATTTGTGCGTTATATTCCCTCTTATACTTCACAGAACTGTAAATTTTTGCTAGAAAGTGGGAATGTAGTACTCCAATCATGTGCAAAATGGCATGGCGGTAGCTTTAATATAAATTGAGGTATAGCAAAAAGAAAAATAAAGATTTTCCATTGAATACAATGGGAAAAGAAACTCTTTGCAGTTTCTCTCCTACACATAGTAGAACTGGAAATTTATGCCAGAATGTGGAAATGTGGTACTCCAATCATGTGCAAAACAGCATAGCTGTAGCTTTTGGAGAAATTGAAACATTGCAAAATTAAAAAGAAATTTTTCCATTGAAATTTGTGGGAAAACATACTTTGTGTGATATTTTCTTTCCCACACATAATAGAACCATAAATTTTTTCAGAATTTTGGGAATGTGGCACTCAGAATGGCTCAGAGAGTGCAAAACAGAATGGCTGTAGCTTTAATAGAAATTGAGATATAGCAAAAGGAATAATGAAGTTTTTCTAATGAATACATTGATAAAACGCACTTTGTGCAATATTTTCTCTCCTACATAGATTTAGAACTGTAAATTGTTTTCATAATGCAGGAAATATGGTTCTCCACTCATGTGCAAAACAGCATGGAGGTATTTTTAATAGAAATTGAGATATATGAGAAAAAAAATGAAGTTTTTCCATTGAAGTCAATGGGAAAACACACTTTCTGAGATTTCTCTCCTATAAATGATAAAACTGTAAATTTTGTCCAGAATGTTGGGAGTGAGGTACTGCAATCATGTTCAAAACGGCATGGCTGTAGCTTTAATAGAAATTAGGATATTGAAAAAAAAATGAAGTTTTTCATTTTATATGAATGGGAAAACACACTTTGTGTGATATTTTTTCTCCTATACGTAATACAACCATAAATTTATTTAGAATGTTGAGAATGTTGGGAATGTGGGAACTTTTTTGTAGCTTTAATAGAAATTCAAATATAGCAAAAAGAATTATGAAGTTTTTTCATTGAAATCATTGAGAAAACACACTTTGTGTGATATTTTCTCTCCTATATAAAAATGGAAGTTTAAATTTTTGCCAGAATGTTGGGAATGTGGTACTCTTATCATGTGCAAAACAGCGTGGCAGTAGCTTTAATAGAAATTAAAATTCAGCAAAATGAAAAATCAAGTTCTTCCATTGAACTAAATGGAAAAACACACTTTGTGCATTTTCTCCCCTATACATGATAGAACTGGAAATTACGGACAGAATGAAAGGAATGTTTTACTCCAACAATTTTTTAAACGGCCTGGCCATAACATTTATAGAAATATAGATATAGCAAAAAGAAAAAATGAAGTTTTTCCATTGAAATCAATGGGAAAACACACTTTGTGTGATATTTTCTCTCCTATATTCTCTACATTCTGGTTAAAAATTTGCAGTTCTATCCTGTATAGGAGAGAAATCACACAAAGTGTGGTTTGCCATTGATTTCATTAGAAAAATTTTATTTTTCTTTCTGCTGAATCTCAATTTCTATTAAAGGTATAGCCATGCCATTTTGAATATGATTGGAATACCACATTCCTAACATTCTTGCCTCTTTAACCAAATATGGTATATTGATTGCATTCTTGTATTTTTATGGCGTTTGCCTTTCTATGTCTGGGTTGTTTTTGGCTTTTGCCTATTTATCTCTGTGTTCGTTTTGGCTGTTGCTGATTTCTGTCGTGTCCTTCTTAGCTTTTGCCGCTTTTATTGTTTTGTCTGTTTTGGCTTTTGACACATTTATTGTTTTGTCTATTTTGGCTTTTGCCACTTTTATTGTTATGTCTGTTTAGGCTTTTGATGCCTTTATTGTTATGTTTGTTTTGGCTTTTGCCACTTTTATTGTTATGTCTGTTTAGGCTTTTGATGCCTTTATTGTTATGTTTGTTTTGGCTTTTGCGTCTTTTATTGTTATTTCTCGTTTGGCTTTGGCAGCTTTTATTGTTGTCTTTTATTGCGGTCTCTTTTATTGTTGTCTTTTATTGTGGTCTCTTTTATTGTTTTCTTTGCCTCTGTTATTTTTAATGTCTGTTTAGGATTTTGCCTGTACTTATACATCATATTTATTTGGCTACTGCCTTTTTTATTTTTATTATTTTTAGTAGACTTTTGCCCTTATTTATTGCCATCATGGTGGGAAGGCCATTTACACCCCCACCATGATGATTGTCTCTTTGGGCCCTAATGACCATTGTAGTTGATGGGCCCTAAAACAAAAACAAACAAACAAACCCAACAATCTTGCAAAAATTTACAGTTCTATTTTATATAGGAGAGAATATATCAAAGTGTGTTTTTATATTGATTTTAATGTAAAAACTCTATTTTTCTGTTTCCTATATCTCAATTTCTATTAAAGCTAGAGCCATTTGGTTTTGCAAATAATTGTAGAACTTCATTTCTTAGATTCTCACGAAAATTTACAGTTCTACGTTATATAGGAGGGGAAATATCGCACAAAAAGTGATTTCCCATTCATTTCAAATTAAAAACTCAATTTTTCTTTTTTCTATATCTCAATTTCTATTAGAGCTAAGGCCAATGCGTTTTACACATGATTGGAGTACCACATTCCCAACATTCTGGATAAAAGTTATGAATCTGTTATGTAAAGGTGTTGCAAAGGTCCAAATTACAAATATTAAAATATGCAAAGTTAGT
The DNA here is from genome assembly GCA_013389805.1 of Trigoniulus corallinus. NCBI lineage: Eukaryota > Metazoa > Arthropoda > Diplopoda > Spirobolida > Trigoniulidae > Trigoniulus > Trigoniulus corallinus. Next base: position 10,741,690 of record JAAFCE010009127.1, read on the forward strand.
CATTTTGTAAGTCATTTACAACAAACAACACTAATTTTATGAATGTAGATAACATGGTTAATTTAAATATGTTCCTAAATTCCGTTAAGGAGATATTGATGGCAATTATAAATTAATTTTTTATCCAACATATCAGATGAGTAAACCTATTTAATACAAAAAATATTTAATAACATATAACAGTAATAATATTGTTTTTTTAAGTTACACTATATATGTGTCATAGCTATGAAAAACGCGTCCTTACTGTGAGTTGAAAGAAAGATTCTATGAATTCAAATCTCTAACTAAAAAGAATTCTAGTTTGAAATATAAAAATTAGAATAAATGCATTTACGCTAATTAAATTCAAAATAAAGAACATGTGTGATCATGCCCACTCACATTAGTGATCATGCGTGATCACCACATTACTCTCACTTAATGAATTGATGCCTGAAGGAGAATCAAAGGGAACATGTTGTGCACGAGTATGGGAGTGAGTAAGCATAGGGTGTTCATGAGATAGAAGTCCAACTTCTGATGAGATAAGAGGTTCTATGGTCTCATGAATGTTAAAATCTGAAATAAAAGCAGGTTTTAAGTGATCAATTGAGGCATTATAAAGGCGACCATTGATATCTACTGAAAAATATTATGTATCATTAAGAAAATTATTATGGATCATGTACAATTAAGAATTTTGTACGTACCTTCATATGGTTGAGTTAGTGGGTGATGGAGAGCACCTCTACGTATAAATACATGTGTGGCTTGATCAAATTGTGGAAAAAGAAAAATGGGATGAACAGGGGAACGTGGAGGTGTGTGGAGTAAATTTTGCATCCTCAACTGTGAACGATCAACAAAATTACATGGTGTTATTGGAGCACCATTAAGTATGAAAAAAATCACCATGTAATTTTAGTGTTGTACCATATGTAAATTCAGCTGGGGATGCACCTAAGTACTGCTTAACAGAGCACTGGTAAATTATCACACCAATGGTCAGGATCTTCAGTGGCCGACAATGATGATTTCAACTGCCAATGGAAACGCTCAATCACTCCTTTGGATGCTGGATGATAAGATGTTGTGTGTGTTTATCATGAAGGATGTTGCACAATTCAGCAAACAGGAATGAATCTATTTGGCGTCCATGTTAAGTCGTGAAAATAGATGGCACACCGACACGGGAAATCTAATGTGTGACCAAAGCAGAGGCAACTGCAGGGGCAGCGGCATCTGGAATATGAATTGCCTCAGGCCAGCAACTAAAGCGATCGGTACATGCCAAGATATATCATTGATCATGTAAAGGTGGAAGGGGTCCAATGATGTGAATATGGATGTGATCAAACCTTGTGGATGGTGGTTTACAAATGCCAATACTAGATAAAGTATGGTGTGTGACCTTACTCCATTGGCATTTAATACATGATTGAATCCAGACAGTGAAGTTCTTGTTGAGGGATGGCCAAATATGTCTCTCACCTATCAACCGTCGAGTAGCTGCAATTCCAGGATGAGAAATAGTATGAAGACTATGAAAGACAGCTTGATGAAGAGATTGAGGCACTATTGGATGTGGATGAGGCATTGGAACATCGCAAAACAAGCAAATATTGTGATCTGGAATAGGCAAGTAATTGTTGAAGTTCTACTTGTTGTTGCTGTGCTTGGTGTAACTGCTGAGGAGTGACTGCTGGAGTGGCAAGCTCTAAAGAGTGAATAGTTGAACGTGAAGAGCATCTGCAACTATATGGCTGGAACCTTCAATATGACGAATATCCATTGTAAAAGCAGCAATATAATATAAGTGAGGAGCTTCAAGTGGCAAGTGTTTGTCAATGCGGGTTGACATTGAATAGATCAGAGGCTTGTGGTCAGTATATATAACAAAATGTAGATCTTCAAGAAAATGATGTAAGTATTTAATTTGTAAATAAATAGCAAGAAGCTCCTGACCAAAAACACTATAATGTAACTCTGGTGTCTTGAATTCTTTGGAATAGAAACAAATAGGTTGCCAGTGACTCTTAACACGCTGATGAAGAACAGCACCTGCTTCAATGTCAGATGCATCTTTAAAATGTGCAATTTTTGTTTTGGAATTAGGATCTGGATGAACAAGTGTTACAGCATTGGCAAAAGCATCTTTAACCTTTGTGAAGGCAATTTCCATTACATCCGTTTTTGTTGTTGTTGTTGTTTAAGGTCCCATCAACTACAAGGTCATTAGAGACCTGTCCACTGCATAGTTCTAATGCATATGCTGCACAGACACTACACCAATGTGACGATTATTAGGTATTAGCAGTACCCAGCTTTCCCGAGTGACCACCCATGTCAGCACTAACTGGGCTTGCGTTGCTTAACTTCAGTGATCAGATGAGAACTGGTGTGTCCAATGCAACTTGCTGCTCCCCCATCACATCAGACCATGGTAACTTTGCACTTCTGCGAGGTTTCCACACCAACAAGATATACAATTGCAGTAATAGTGTAGCACAGTTTGGAAGGAAGTGATGAAAAAAGTTTACTAGGCCCAAAAAACGTCGAAGAGATCGATGAGAATCTGGGTATGGGAAATTTTGAATTGCCTCAACTTTACATGGCAATGGTGAATTTCCTTCTGCAGTAACTTGGTGTCCCAAGAAATCCGAGGAAGTGCAACCAAAAACACATTTAGCAAGGATGATAGTGAGAGAACATTGACGGAGTTTCTCAAATACTTGTGTCAGATGGATGGTGTGTCTCATCATCAGCACTGGAATTAGAGTGTCATCCAGGTATTTAAAAACAACTGTAAAATAACTGAGGACAGATCAATAAATCTTTGTAATGTTTGTTATGTATTATGTAACCCAAAAGGCATCCTTGTATATTCAAATAAACCAAATGGTGTATTGAAAGAAGTTTTGGGAATGTCCTCAGGAGCAATTGGAATCTCATGATAGGCTTTTTGTAAAGATGTGTGCACCACACAGCTGTGCATTAAAGTCCATCAAATTTTGAATGGGATATCGGTCTGGCCCAGTTCTGGAGTTTAAAGCATGGAAATCACCAATGATTCTCCATGAATCACCTTTGGGAACCAGATGCAGTGGGCTTGACCATGAAAAATGTGAAATTCTTCTTTGGCTGCCTTCAATTTAGTAGGATCAAGACGTCTTGCTTTTGAATATTCTGGTGGTCCATTGGTGGTAACTATGTGTTGAAAAGTGGTTTGAGAAGGAGTGCTGGAACCTGGTTTTGGAATCGTGATGTCTTTAAATTCTTAAAAGAGTGCTTTGTAGTTAGTTGCTTTATCTGGAGATAGTGTAGACAAACAGTGATATTTCACAGGGTTATGGAGATGGATTCCATAAATCTCAAATCTAGTAACTCTATCACACAGTTTGTATCATCCTATATCCACAATTAAATTAATGTGGGACAAAAAATCTATGCCCAGGATAGCATGTGCCACATCAGCAATAAGAAATTTCCATGAGAGGGAACGACCTAACTCTAGGTCAAGAAACAAATGATGCATTCCATATGTTAAAATGGAAGACTTATTAGCAGCATACAACACAAAGTCACTAACTTTAGATGGTTTTGGAGTAACCTGTGACAAAGGAATCACACTAATTTCTGCTCTGGTATTAATTAAAGATAGTAAAATGGGTGTTTTTATCTCTAATAAAATGCCAACATTGCTCTGCATCTCTAAGAACGATTCGCCAGATCATTTCCTAAAGAGCTGGGAATATGACACTTTCTAGCCTTATCCTCAATTGTTTGGTGATACCAACATAAAATAGGGTTTGTTGAGGTGGACTGAGTATCCCTGTGACGTGAATGTGAAGAAGAGCAAGAACGGCTGTAACATCTTCTAAATGGTGACTGATGGCGACAATGCAAGGATAGGGAATTGATCTTGGCAGTTAAGTCATCTAGTCAAGATGAGAATTTGGTAAATTCAGCCATGAGAGAATCAGATGGAGTTGGAGCTGTCAGGGTGTGTTGTATGGGCAATCCTTTGTGTTCCACTACTTTTGTTATAGCAGTGTGACTGTAATATTCCCATTGCAAATGTTTTAACCAAAATAAATATTTATTACACACAAAACACCTGAAGATTGCTAACCATATCTGTAGAATTATTGAATTATATCTTTTAAGTAAGATTAACAAGGATCTTAATAGGATAACATTAAAATCGCATCTGTACTGCACTGTATCAGAGACACCAACTCTAGAAACTAAATTCTCAAATTTGAAAAATATGAATAATAAGAATAATATGAATCCACATGATTTTTAATATTTGAAATTCAAAATCATGGAATTGAGGGTAAATATCACGTGACATACGTCACGCAGGAGACATGCATGTGACGTATGTCATCCACTACACCAGGGAAGGCGAAATGTTTGTGACGTTGATGTGGTCTATGTCAAGAAAGGACGTTTGGTGTCTCAGAAGAAATAGGTGTGGATGGAAGATGCTGATCCACACTGACATCAGTAAAAAAAGCAGGTTATCGAGTAAAAAAAGCTGATTATCATATTGCCCATTCAGATCTAAAGTGAAATACTTTCAGAACGCTGAAGAATTTTGAAAGGACCATCATATGGATGCACCAATGGATTGGTAATTGACCCAGAATGCACGAACACGTGTGTTGCAGTTCCCAAAGCAGGGGACTGAAAAATTGAAAGAGTGTTGGATAGACATAGTGGAGTGTACAGCAAAGCTCGCATCCTAGAACATAAACAATTAATAAAATCGACAAAGGGGAAAGTACATTGTTCAGTCACAAAGATGTCACCGGGAAGGCAAAGGGTTGTGCAATAAACGGCTTCAGCTGGTGTAGACTACAAATCTTATTTTACAGAACAACTTAACCCTAACATGATAAGAGGTAGATGTTCACACCAATGAGTTGGATCACCGGTCGCTTTTAAAGAAGCCTTGAGTTGTCGGCAAACTCTTTCAATTAATCCATTTGCAGCCAGATGGTAAGATGTTGTTCATGTGTGTCAAGCTCCTAAGATATTGCACAAGTTAGAGAACAAAACAGAGTCAAACTGTGCTCCTCTATCAGTTGTAATGGTAGAGAATATACCAAATCTTGCGATCCAATGCATGATGAGAGCATTAGATACAGTGGTAGCTGTAGTATCTGCAATCAGAATGGCTTCTGGCCAGCGAGTAAACTGATCAATACATGTGAAAGATAATGATGACCGTTGGATGGAGGAAATGGTCCAACGATATCAATGTATATTTTGTCAAATCTTGGTGATGGTGGAGTACAAATGCCAACTGGCAATGAAACATGTCGGTGAACCTTGCTTTGTTGACATTGAACACATCTTTGTTCAAAGATGGCCAAATGTAACGTTGGGCAATAAGTTTTCTTGTGGGAGAAACTTAAGGATGTGATATCTGATGTAATTGATAAAAAATGGCTCGACCCAAAGGAGGCAGAACAACCAGACGAGGCTGTGCAGCGGTAACATCACAGTAGAGGCTCAGATTGGAACCAGGATCAGGAACTAGTTGGATATGAAGAGAGAGAGAGAGGATTCTCTCAGAACTGTTGAAAATCTGGATCACTATCTTGAGCTAACTGGAGCTGTTCCACAGTGACATTACCAACAGATAGTTCTAAAACATGTATGGAAGTCCTAGAGAGTGTGTTGGCTACGAGATTGTCTGTACCATGAATGTGTCATATATCTGTAGTAAATTCTGCAATAAAGGTTAAGTGACGTGCTTCCCTTGGTTCCCCTCTAGGAAATAATGAAAGTGTTTGACAGAAAGATAAACTGCCAACAGTTCCCTCCCAAATCACTATCTTGAGCTAACTTGAGCTGTTCCACAGTAACATTACCAACAGATGGTTCTAGAACATATATGGAAGTCCTAGAGAGTGTGTCGGCTACGAGATTGTCTTTACCACGAATGTGTAATATATATGAAGTAAATTCTGCAATAAAGGTTAAGGGACATGCTTCCCTTGGTTCCCCTCTAGGAAATAACAAAAGTGTTTGACAGAAAGATAAACTGCGAACAGTTCCCTCCCAAAGGTACTATAGCAAATTTCAGGTGGCTTAAACTTCTTGGGAAAAAACTTAATGGACACCATTCACCTTCCAAGAATTGCTGCAACATGGCACCAGCCGTGACGTCTGAGGCGTCTGTAAATAGTGCTATATGGGTGTTAGGATTTGGGTCAGGATGAACTAAGAGGAATGCATCAGAAAGTGCGTTTTTGATTTTAAGGAATGCATCTTCTGCTGTGGTAGACCAAACCAATTTTGTATTTTTGGTTGTTTTGTCACTCAACATTGCATTTAATGGCTGCAAAATAACAGCACAATGTGGTACGAAATGGTGAAAGAAATTAATAAGACCAAAGAAACGTTGAAGTGACCGTCGAGATTCAGGCCGAGGAAAATCTTTTATAACCGATACTTTTTGTGGAAGGGAGCTGATTCCTTGTGCAGTGACTTTATGGCCTAAAAAATCCAAAGAAGATTTTCCAAATTTGCACTTTGAGAGATTTAATGTTAATCCATAATTTTGCAGACGTTCGAAAACTTGGCGTAAATGAGGTACATGTTGTTCATCATCCTTGCTACCAACAAGGAAGTCCTCTATATATGTATAAACGAAAGGAAGGTCTCCTAGAACCATGTCCATGAACCGTTGGAATGTTTGAGTTGCATTTCATAATCCAAGGGCATTCTAACATACTCAAATAATCCAAATGGCATAATAACTTCAGGTTTGGAAACATCCTTTGGTGCGATGGGAATTTGATGGTAGGCGTTGGACAAATCCAGTTTCGAGAAAACACGTGCTCTATGGAGTTGTCCAAGCGTTCAGTACCCTAAAGTCACCCACAAGTCTCCACGTGTTATCTTTTGGTACCATGTGTAATGGACTGGACCAAGTACTAGTAGAAGGTCGAATATAGCCAGCTGCATTCAAAGCCTGAAATTCTGCTTTGGCTACATTTGACCGAACTGGATCCAGATGCCTGCCATGAGCTTGGCAGGGGAGAAAAGAAGTTGTGATGATATGATGGAAGACATCATGTGGAACTTGATTTGAAATGGGTTTTGGTATTGTTATGTCCTTGAATTCTTTTAGTAGTAATTTATACCAGGAATCAATGGCTGGTAATATGGAAAACAGCCCCTGATGGAAAACTGAATGTCGCAGGCCAATTCCAAGAATGTCAAGACCTGTCATCCTATAACTCAATATTTGGCGACCAACATCAACAACTAGCCCAAAATGAGCCAATAATTCGGCGCCAATAATTGCATGAGAGACGTCTATGATGACAAAATCCCATGAAAATGCTTGCCACAGCCCCAAATCTAAGCATAGCCGATGATGGCCATATTTTTTACAGCCGAGCGATTGGCAGCAAAAAGTTGTAAATCTTAAGGCTTGCGAGGCAGAGGAAAAATGCTGGATCTTGGAACTATGGTAAGGTCTGCTCCAGTATCTACTAAAAATTTCTGGTGAGTTGTCTTGTCGAATACAAAAAATAGGCTCTTGACACCTCCATTCCCCAACTCTAGCAACGAAGGGTGTTTATGTTTCCCTGGTTACAAGGTGCCTTGCATTTCTTGGCAACCTTACCAAAGGTCTTATGATACCAGCAGAGGGTCTGTTGTTGAGGGGTTTGATCCAACTGATCAGCTTTTCTTCTCCACTGTGAGGAAGAGTGATAACGTGAGCCACTCCTTGAGCTATGCCCCCTACAATGACACCTGGATGATGATAAAGAGTTTAAACGAGCAGTCAGGTCATCCACTAAAGAAATGAGTTTTAACATTTCATTATTTGATGTATTTGATGAATTGCAGAGTTGTTCTCTTGAAGAGTGAGTTGAATGTTTTGGGGAATCATTTAGAATATTCACCATGGCACCCAAATGCTGAAAAGCAGGGTTGATTACTTCAAATATTTTATCGGCTGTATCAGCCAACTTCTCAATAGGTGTACTGGCATCTAAACTTGCCAAAACAATCCTAATCTGCCATGGCAGCCATGATAAAAATAGTTCTTGAATGATTAATATATTTCCAGCTGAAACATCCCCAGCCAACTGTTGCATCCTACGCAATAATTGTGACGGTTTGCAATCTTCAAGCTGGACATCCATTCGCATCTTTTGGAGTTTTTGCTGTTGAGATAGTGTATTGCATTTAGTAACAGCAGCCTTTAAAATCTTGTATGCATCGACAGATGGTGGGTTGAGTATGAGATCTCTCACATCACTCACTATCTCAGGTGGCATGGCATCCACTGTGAGGTCGATCATTTTTGAATCCGACCGAATTTGATGGATCGAATAGTGGTATTCAATTGTTGCAAACCATATTTTTGGGGCTTGAATAGTTTATTTGGATATGCCGCATTAATAGATTGGTCTTCACTAGTAGGTAACCCATCATGCCCAAAAAAGTGGGAATGTGTGGGGGAAGATCCATTTCAATTGGTATCTCCATGGTTTAATTATGTAATTTCTTATTTATGTATTTTAATTATGTATTGTAATAATTCCTATAGGCACCCAATATATATATATATATATATAAAGAAATCTTTAAGATGTGTCCTACCGTCCAGACGCTCAAACAAACTGATAAATAAAATATCAAATACAATGATAATATTAGCAATATCCCCAAAAAATTGTTGTTTAACACACTGCTTCAAAAACAAAATATTACGTCTGGGACACCAATTGTGGTGAATGGGCAATCCGTTGTGTTCCACCACTTTTGTTATAGCAGTGTGACCGTAATTATTACACACAAAACCCTTGAGGATTGCTAAGCATATCTGTAGATTTATGAAATTATATCTTTTAAGTGAGATTAACAAGGATATGAATAGGACCACATTAAAAACGCATCTGTACTGCACTGTATAAGAGAAAACAACTCTAGAAACTAAATTCTAAAATTTGAAAAATATGAATAATAAGAATAATATGAATTCACATGATTTTGAATATTTGAAATTCAAAATCATGGAATTTAGGATAACCATCACGTGATATACGTCATGCAGGAGACGTGCATATGATGTATGTCATCCACTACAAGGGCATTAAGGTACAAGAGATGAGAATCCACGACTTCCATGATTTTATCAGCCATTTCTGCCAATTTATCAATGGCTGTGGCAGGATCAGCTGTGGCTAGAACTACCCTAACTTATCTAGGCAGACGTGAGAGGAAAACTTCTTTTATTATAGGTGCATCACCTGGAGAATTTAATTCATCTCCTGTTAATTGCTGCATCCTTCAGCGATGTTGTGATGGTTTTCTATCTACTAGTTCTTGACTATGTAATAATTACTGCAGCTTCTGTTGTTGAGTTAGTGAATTTTGCTGCATAACTGCTAGCATCAAGGTTTCAAAAGGGTGAACTGTCGGTGGATGGAGAATCAGATCACGCACATCGGAAATTATTTCTTATGGAAGAGCATCCACTGTTAATTCATATTTTCGTTAATCTGATTTAATATTGTACACTTTGAAAGGATACTCAATCGTCGCAAACCACATTTCTTGATCATGAATCCAGAAAGTTGGAAGTTTAAAAAATTTTAACTCTTGATGTGAAGCATTAATAGAAAAATCCTCATCGTTTTGCACTGTATGTGGGGCAAACAGGGCGAAGGGGGCGAAATTTGCTCTGAAAACTACATTGATGTTTCTTTTATTTGTTTTAGTTATAAAATATTATGGGTGCAACTTCTATTGCAATATTATTTTTTATTTGTTGAAACAAGTGTGTCCTACCTTATACCAACAGGTTTGATGTTAGATCTTCAGAAAAAAAAATTTTTTTAATCACTGCGGAATTATTAGAAGTAGTAAAATGTTGTTATAACTGTTGTAATAAATAATTTTGACAGTTGTTTTCACTAATCCTGTATGGTGCCACAAAATTTGTTGGTATCACATCTGGGTGACCAATTGTTGCAAAGGTCTAAATCACTATTATTTAAATATGCAAATTTAGTCATTATGTAAATCATTTAGACCTCACAACATTAATTTTATAAATGTACATCAAGAGGAAAATTTAAATATATTCCTAAGTTCTGTTATGGAGATGTTGATGGCAATTATGAATTAATTGGTAATCCAACAGATCAGATGTTGAAACTTATGTAATCTAACAAATATTTAATAACATATAACAGTAGTAATATAGTTTTAGTTAACTTGCACTACATATATGGCAGAGCAATGAAAAACGCATCCTTACTGTGAGTTGAAGGAAAGATTCTATGAATTCAAATCTCTAACTAAAAAGAATTCTAGTTTGAAATATAAAAATTAGAATAAATTCATGTCCACTAAGTAAATTATACAAAATACAGAACATGTGTGATAATGCACACTCACACTAGTGATCACCACATAGGAATAAAAAAACACAAATTATATTTTCCCATTGATTACAATGTAAAAATTCAATATTTTTGACTATAACTCAAATTCTATGTAAGCTACAGCCATGCCATGTTGCACATGATAGAAGTACCTCAATCCCTGAATTCTTGAAAAAATTTATAGCTCTATGTTGTAAAGGAGAGAAAATATCACAGAAAGAGTAGTTTAACATAAATTTTAATGTAAAAACTCCATTTTTCTGTTGCTATATCTTAATTTCTATTAACGCTACAGCCATGCCGTTTTCAACACGATTGGAGTAGAAATCCCTACAATCTGAATAAAAGTTATGATTCTATTTTGTATAAGAATAAAAATATCGCCCAAAGTATGTTTTCCCATTGATTTCAATGTAAAAACCATTTTTCTGTTTGCTATATCTCAATTTCTATTAAAGCTACAGCCATGCCGTGCTGCACATGATTGGAGTACCTCATTCCCTACATTCTTGCAAAAATTTACAGTTCTATGCTGTATAGAAGAGAAATCATCGCACCAAGTGTGTTTTCCCATTGATTTTAATGTAAAAACTCAATTCCTCTTTTTGCTACATCTCAATTTCTATTAAAGCTACAGCCATGCCATTTTGTGCATGATTGAAGTACCACAATCCCAACATTCTGGTTAATAGTTATGATTCTATTATGTATAGGAAAGACAATATAGCACAATGTGAGTTTTCTTATTGATTTCAATGGAAAAGGTTTTTTTCTTTTGATATATCTCAATATTTATTAAAAATACAGCTAAGCCGTTCTGCACATGATTAGAGTACCTCATTCCCTACATGCTAGCACAAATTTAAAGTTTTTTTTTTAAAAAAGAGAAACTATTGTGCAAAGGGTGTTTCCTATTGATTTAAATGTCAAAGCTCTATTGTTGTTTTTGCTATATCTTAATTTCTGTTAAAGCTAAGCCATGACATTTTGCACATGATAGAAGTACCTCAATCCCTGAATTCTTGAAAAAAATTATAGCTCTATGTTGTAAAGGAGAGAAAAAAAAGAGTAGTTTCCCATAAATTTTAAAGTAAATACTCCATTTTTCTGTTGCTATACCTTAATTTCTATTAATGCTACAGCCATGCCGTTTTCAACACGATTGGAGTAGAAATCCCAACAATCTGAATAAAAGTTATGATTCTATTTTGTATAAGAATAAAAATATCGCACAAAGTATGTTTTCCCATTGATTTCAATGTAAAAACCATTTTTCTGTTTGCTATATCTCAATTTCTATTAAAGCTACAGCCATGCCGTGCTGCACATGATTGGAGTACCTCATTCCCTACATTCTTGCAAAAATTTACAGTTCTATGCTGTATAGAAGATAAATCATCGCACCAAGTGTGTTTTCCCATTGATTTTAATGTAAAAACTCAATTCCTCTTTTTTCTATATCTCAATTTCTTTTAAAGCTACAGCCATGCCATTTTGTGCATGATTGAAGTACCACAATCCCAACATTCTGGATAATAGTTATGATTCTATTATGTATAGGAAAGACAATGTAGCACAATGTGAGTTTTCTTATTGATTTCAATGGAATAATATGGATTAAAAATGGATTAATGGATTAAAAATACAGCTAAGCCGTTCTGCACATGATTAGAGTACCTCATTCCCTACATGCTAGCACAAATTTAAAGTTTTTTTTTAAAAAAGAGAAACTATTGTGCAAAGTGTGTTTCCTATTGATTTAAATGTCAAAGCTCTATTGTTGTTTTTGCTATATCTTAATTTCTGTTAAAGCTAAGCCATGACATTTTGCAACTGATTGAAGTATCACATTCCCAAAATTCAGGATAAAAGTAAAGATTCTATAATGAACAGGAAAGAAAATACCACAAAAAGTGTCTTTTCCCATTGATTTTAATGGAAAAACTTCATCCATTTTGCTATATCTTAATTTCTATTGAAGCAAGAACCATGCCCTTCTGCACATTATTTGAGGACCAAATTCAGAACATTCTGGATAAAAGTTATGATTCTATTATCTATAGGAGAGAAAATATAGCACAAAGTATATTTTCCCATTGATTTCAATGTAAAAACTCCCTTTTTCTTCTTGCTATATCTCAATTTCTATTTAAGCTACAGCCATGCCGTTTTGCATATGATTGGAGTACCACATTCCCTACATTCTGTGTAAAATTTTAGGTTATAATTTGTATAGGAATCGAAATATTGCACAAAGTGTTTACCCTACGATTTCTATTTAAACACTCCATTTTTCTTCTTGCTATATCTCAATATATATTACAGGTAAAGCCAGGCTGTTTTGCACATGATTGGAGTATCTCATTCCCTAAATTCTAGCAAAAATTTACAGTTTTATGTTGTATTGGAGAGAAAATATCACACAAAGTGTTTTTTCCATTGATTCAAATGGACAAACTTCATATTTGTTTTTGCAATATCTCGATTTCTATTAAAGGTAAAACGATGCCAATTTGCACATCATTAAAATACCACATACCCTACATTCTGTCCAACATTTGTAGTTCTATTATTTATAGGAGAGAAAATTTAGCACAACGTGTGTTTTCCCAATGATTTCACTGGAAAAGCTTCATATTTCTTTTTGCAATATCTCAATTTCTATTAAAGCTACATCCTTGTCATTTTGCAAATGATTAGAGTACCTCATTCCATACATTCTCGCAAAAATGTACAGTTGTATGTTTTATATGAGAGAAAATGTTGCAAAAAGTGTGATTTCCCCTTTATTTCAATGTAAAAGCTCTATTTTTCTTTTTGCTATATCTCAATTTCTACTAAAGCTGCATTAAAGTTGTTATTCTATTATGTTAAACAATAAAAATATCGCACAAAGTGTATTTTCTAATTGATTTCAATATAAAAACTCCATTACTATATTTTACTTTCTATTAAAGCTACAGCCATGCCGATTTGAACATGATGCCGATGTTTATGTTGTATAGGATAGAAAATATTGCATAAAGTGTGTTTTCCTATTGATTTCCATGTAAAAACCATTTTTCATTTTGGTATATCTCAATTTCTATTAAAGCTACAGCCATGACATTTAGCACATTATTATAGTACCTCCTTCCCTACATTCTTGCAAAAATTTACAGTTCTATTTTGTATATGAGAGAAAATTTCACACAAAATGTGATTTCCCCATTGATTTCAATGTAAAAACTCCATTTATCTATATCTTAATTTTTATTAAAGCTACAGCCATGCCGTTTTGCACATGATTGGAGTACCCTATTCCCAACATTCTGGATAAAAGTTATGATTTTATTATGTACAACAATCAAAATGTCACACAAAGTGTATTTTCTCATTGATTTAAATGTAAAAACACCATTTTACTGTTTGCTATATATGAAATTTTTTTAAGCTACAGTCATGACGTTTTGCACCAGATTGGAGTATGACATTCCCTTCATTCTTGCAAAAATTTACAGCTCTATGTTGTATAGGATAGAAAATATCGCACAAAGAGTGTTTTTCCTTGGATTTTAATATAAAAACTCCATTTTTCTTTTTGTTATATCTCCATTTCTATTAACGCTACTGCCATGCCGTTTTGCAAATTAATGGAGTATTACATTCCCAATATTCTGGATAAAAGTTATTATTCTATCACGTATAGGAAAGAAAATATTGCATAAAGTGTGCTTTCCTGTTGATTTTAATGGATGAACTCCATTTTTCTTTTTGCAATATCTCAATTTCAATTAATGCTACATCCATGCCGTTTTGCAAATGACTGGAGTAACTCATTCCCTACATTTTCAAAAAAAATTACAGTTCTATGTTTTATAGAAGAGAAAATATCGAACAAAGTGTGTTTTGTTATTGATTGTAATTTAAAAATTTCATCATTGTTTCATATCTGAATTTAGCAATGCAGTTTTGCACATGATTGGAGTACCTCATTCACTGTATTCTCGAAAAAATTTACAGTCCTATGTTGTATAGGAGAGAAAATATTGCAAGAAGTGTTTTTTCACATTAATTTAAATGCAAAAACTCTAATTTTCTTTTTGCTATGTATCAATATCTATTTAAGCTATAGCCTCGATGTTTTGCACATGATTTGAGTACCTCATTCACCACATTCCCTGAAAAATTTACACTCCTGCAGCTGCAACCCTAACTATTGATGGAGGCAATGGTGTGGAATGCAGCTAGGATCCTTTCATGGAGAGGTGAAGCAGTCATTAGATGGTGAATGTTGCCTCCATATTCACATGAATTACAGCAGGAAATTATTAGCCAGGTCAACTGGGATTGGGAAGGGTCAGCTGATGCCATGTGGGACAGGGTGGCCAGGAAGATTACACCATGTGGAAATGCTGTGGTGGTGGAGTGGGGAGGTGGAAGCAGTTATTCATCAGAAAAGGCAGCCTTTCATAGGTGGAAGGAGATGGGGGACCAGTGCTCAAAGAGATAGTATATACAGGCAAAGAAGTGTGCAAGGAGGACCATTGCCCACGCGAAACACAAAAAGTATGAGGCTTTTAATGAGAGCTTAGGAACTGAAGAAGGTGAGCAGGATGTTTTTCAACTAGCCAAGACCCAAGATAGAAGTAGTAAGCATGTCTCCAGGGCCATAACGATTAAGGATAGGGATAATGGGGTCTTATTCCTGCCAGAGGAGGTAAGGAAGATGTGGGAGGAATATTACAACAATCTCTTAAACACAGATAACTGTGAAATGGTCATGAACAGCATCCCTGCACAACAGTAGCTGTAGACTTGGTGAGTGAGGAAGAAATAGTCAGGGCCCTTGACAAGATTAAAGGACACAAAGCCATAGGTCCTGATAAGATTCTCATAGACGATTGGCATAGCTTGGGGACCACAGGAATTATATGGCTTGGTAAGCTTTGTAATAAAATAGGCAGTGGGGACAAAATGCCATCTGCATGGCAGGAGAGTTGGATTGTCCCACTGTCCAAAGGCAAAGGTGATGCCCAGGACTGTGGGAACTATAGAGGCATTATGCTAATGAGCCATTCTATGAAGCTGTGAGAGAGGGTCATAGAATGTCGCCTAAGAAATTGTACTAGTGTATGAAGAAACTAGTTTGGGTTGATGCCTGGTAGGTCAACAATGCAACCAATTTTTATACTGTGACAAATGGTTGAGAAGCATAGAGCAGTAAAGAAGGAACTGCATGCAATCTTTGTGGATCTTTAGATGGCCAATGATAGTGTCCTATGGCAGGTAATATGGGCTGTTTTAAGAAGTAAGGGAGTGCATGAAGGGCATATCAGAATAATACAGGATATGTATTATGGTTCCACCACTAGGTTGTGGACGGCATGGGGGAATACTGGTGGTTTCAAGGTGAAGGTAGGGCTTCATCAAGGATCAGCTCTCAGTCTATATCTCTTTGCTTTGGCAATGGATGATCTGCTGACAGGAATAGGGGAATGGGCCCCCAGTCCTTGGTGTTTGCTGATGATGTAGGAAGGTTAGAGGAGTCCCAAGTTAAGGTTCAAAAGCACTTACAGGAAATTAAACAGCAATGACAAACTGGGATCCTGAACGTGAACATGAAGAAAACTGAGTACTTAGCTTTCAATTAAGGTGGCCAGGACCAGGGGTGTGTAGTTCATTGTGGAGATGAGGTGCTACCTGCAGTGAGTGAGTTTAGGTATCAAGGATCAGGGATTCAGAGAAATGGGGAAATCAACTCTGATGTAACCCACAGAATCCACACTGGATAGCTGGATTGCAGAAAGTGTTTTTTCCCATTTATTTGACTGTAAAAACTCTATTTTTCTTTTTGCTATATCACAATATCTATTAACGCTGATGCAGTGCCATTTTGCAAATTATTGGAGTAGCACATTCCCATCATTCTGGATAAAGCTATAATTCTATTATGTATAGGAAGAAAAATATCACACAAAGTGTGATTTCCCATTGATTTCAATGTAAAACTCCATTTTTCCTTTTCCTATATCTCAATTTCTATTCAAGCTATAGCCATGCCGTTTTGCACATGATTGAAGTACCTTATTCCCTACATTCTCACAAAAATTTACAGTTCTATGTTGTATAGAAGAGAAAATATCGCACAAAATGTTTTTTTCCCTTGATTTCAATGTAAAAACATTTTTTTTTTGCTATATCTCAATTTCTACAAAAGCTCAAGTCATGCCGTTTTTCACATGATTGGAGTACCACATTCCTTTATTTTTGGCGCTTGTTTGCAGTTCTATTATGTATAGGAGACAAAGTGCACAAAGTGCGTTTTCCTATTGATTTCAATGGAAAAACTTCATTTTTCTTTTTGCTTTATCTCAATTTCTATTAAAGCTACAGCCATGGTGATTTGCACATAATTGGAGTACCATATTCCCAACAATCTGGATAAAAGTTATTATTCTATTTAGTATTGGTAAGAAAATATCGAACTAAGTTTTTCTTTCTATTGATTTCAATGTAAAATCTCCATTTTTTTGCTACATCTTAATTTCAATTAAAGGTGCAGCCATGTAATTTAGCACATGATTGGAGTACCTCATTCCCTACATTCTCACAACAATTAACAGTTCTATATTGTATAGGGGAGAAAATATTTTTCAATGTGTTTTTTTATGCATTGATTTTAATGTAAAAACTCCATTTTACTTTTTGCTATATCTCAATTTTGAAATGATAGGAGTACCTCATTCCATACATTCTCACAAAAATTGACAGGTGTATGTTGTATAGGAAAGGCAATGCCACACAAAGTGTGTTTTCCCATTTCAATGTAAAACCAATTTTTCTTTTTCCTATATCTCGATTTTTATTAAAGCTACAGCAATGCCACTTTGCCAAAGATTGTAGTACCAAATTCCCAACATTCCAGGTAAAAATTATGAATCTATTATGTATAGAAAAGAAATGTAAAGCAATGACTTCAATGAAAAGCAATTTTTCTTTTGACTATATTTGAATTTGTATTAGAGATACAGTGGTTGTCGTTTGGCACCAGATTGGTGTACCTCATTCCCTAAATTTTTGCTAAAATATATAGTTCTATGCTGAATAGGAGAGAAAATATTGCACAAAGTGTGTTTTCCTATTGATTTCAATGCTAGAGCACCATTTTCCTTTTTTTCTATATCTCAATTTCTTTTAAAGCTACACCCATGCCGTTTTGCACATGTTTGGAGTACGACATTCCCAACATTCTGGAGAAAAGTTATTATTCTATTATGTATAGAATAAAAATTTTGCAGAAAGTGAATTTTCCTATTGATTACAATGCAAAAACTCCATTTTTTTTAATATCTCTTAATTTCTATTAAAGTTTGAGCCATGTCGTTTTGCACATGATAGCAGTACCTCATTCCCTACATTCTCAAAAAAATTTACATTTTGATGTTGCATAGGAGAGAAAATATTGCACAAAGTGTGTTTTCATGTTGATTTAAATGTAAAAATTCAATTTTTTTTTTTTGCTATATCTCGATTTTTATTAAAGCTACAGTAATGCCGTTTTGCCCAAGATTGGAGTATCACATTCACAAAATTCTGGATAAAAGTTATGATTCTATTATGAATAGGAAAGAAAATACATATTGCACAATGTGTGTTTTCCCATTGATTTAAATTTAAAAACTCTATTTTGCTTTTTTGCCATATCTGAATTTCTATTTAAGCTACAGCCATGCCATTTTTCCGTCATGCCGTCTTTCCCTACATCGTCACAAAAATTTACAATTCTATGTTGTATAGGAGAGAAAATTTTGCACAAAGTGTGTTTCTCCAATGATTACAAAGTAAAAACTCGATTTTTCTTTTTGCTATAACTGATTTTCTATTAAAGACACAGGCATACCGTTTTTCACATGATTGTGGTACTTCATTTGCTACATTCTCAAACAAATTTACAGTTCTATTTTAAATAGGAGAGAAAATGTCGCTCAAAGTGTATTTTCCTTTTTATTTAAATGGAAAAACTCCATTTTTCTTTTAGCTATATCAATATCTGTACAGCTACAGACATTCATTTTTGCACATGATTGGAGTACCTCATTCCCTACATTTTCGCAAAAATTTACAGATCTCTGTTATACAGGGAAGAAAATATCACAATTTAGTGTGTTTTCTTATTGATTTTAATGTAAAAAACGCCACTTTTCTTTTTGCTATATCTGAATTTCGATGAAAGCTACAGCTATGGCGTTTTGCACGTGATTGGAGTACCTCAGTCCCTACATTCTTGCAAAAATTTACAGTTTTGTGTTGTATAGGAAAGAAAATATCACACAACGTTTTTTTTCTGATTGATATCAATGGAAAAACTCCATTTTTCTTTCTGCTACATCTCAATTTCTATTAATGATAATGCCATTAATTACTATTAAAGCCAATTTGTAAATGATTAGAGTACCTCATATCTTATATTGTTGCAAAAAGTTACAGTTTTATGTTGAAGAGAAGGGAAAATATCACACAAAGTGTGCGTTTCTATTGATTTAAATGTAGAAACGATATTATTCTTTTCATTATATGTCAATTTCAATTAGAGCTACAGCTATGCCGTGTTGCACATGATTGGAGTTCCTCTTTCCCTATTTTTTTTTCACAAATTTAAAGTTCTATATTGTATAGGAGAGAAAATATCGAACAAAGTGCGTTCACTATTGATTTCAATGTAAAATCTCTATTTTTCTTTTTGCTATATCTCAAATTCTGTTTAAGCTACAGCCAGGCCGTGTTGCACATGATTGGAGTACATCATTCCGAACACTCTGGGAAAAATTTACAATTCTATGTTGTATAGGAGAGAAAATATCCTACAAAGTGTGTTTTCCTAATGATTTCAATGCAAACACTCCATTTTTCTTTTTGTGATATCGGAAGCTATAGCCATGCTATTTTGCACATGATTTTTGTACCTCATTCCCTACATTCTTGCAAAAATTTACAGTTCAATGTTGTATACGAGAGAATATATTGCACAATGTGTGTTTTCCATTTGATTTCAACATAAAACTCCGTTTTTCCTCTTTCCTATATATCTATTTCTATTAAAGCTGTAGCCATGCCGTTTTGCACATGATTGGAGTACCACATTCTAGACGAAATTTGCAGTTCTATCATGTGTAGTAGATAAAATGCACAAAATGCGTTTTCCCATTGACTTCAAAGATAAAACTTCATTTTTCTTTTTCCTACATCTCAATTTCTTTTAAAGCTACAGCCATTCCGTTTTTCACATGATTGTAGTATTACATTCCTTACATTCTGCAAAAGTTATTGGTTCTATCATGTATAGGAAAGAATACATCATATAAAGTGTGTTTTCCTTTTTATTTCAATGTAAAAACTGCATTTTTATTTTTTGGTTATCTCAATTTCTATTAAAGCTACAGTCATGCCATTATGCCACATGATTAGAGTACCTCATTCCCTACATTATCACAAAAATTTTCTGTTCCATGTTGTGTTGGCGAGAAAAAAATCGCACAAAGTGTGTTTTCCTATTGATTTCAATGTAAAAACTACATTTTTCTTTTTGCCGTATCTCAATTTCTATTAAAGCTACAGCAATGCTGATTTGCACATGAGTACCTCATTCCCCACATTCTCGCAAAAATTTGCTTTTCTATGTTACACTGGAGAGAAAATAACGCAAAAAGTTAATTTTTCTGTTGATTTCAATATAAAATCCCTATTTGTCTTTTTACTATATCCCATTTTCTATTAAAGATACAGCTTTGCCGGTTCACACATAATTAGAGTATTATGTCCCCACATTCTAGCAAAAAAGAAAATACCTCACAAAGTGTGTTTTACCATTGACATCAATAGAAAAAATCCATTTTTTTTTCTTGCTATATCTCAATTTTTATTAAAGCTACAGACATGCCGTTTTGCACATTATTTAAGTACCACAAGTTTTATCACGTACAGGAGACAAAATGCACAAAGTAAATTTTCCCATTGAATTTAATTGAAAACCTTATTTTTCTTTTTGCTATATCTCAATTTCTATCAAAGCTACAGACATGCCGTTTAGCACATGATTGGAGTTCGACATTCTTTACATTCTTTCCAAAATTTGTGGTTCTATTATGTATAGAAAGAAAATATTGTACAAATTGTGTTTTTCCATTGATTTCAATTTAAAAACTCCATTTTTCTTTTTGCTATATTTCAATTTCTATTAAAGCTATAGCCATGCTGTGTTGCACATGATTTTAGTACTGCATTCTCTACATTCTGGCAAAAATTTACAGTTCCTTTTTTACAGGAGAGAAAATATTGCAAAACGTTTTTTTTCCATTGATCAAAAACCATTTTTCTTTTTGCTATCTCTCAATTATTTTTAAAGCTACAGCCATGCCGTTTGCACATGATTTTAGTACCACATTTCCTACATTCTGGATAAAAGTTATGATTCAATTATGTATAGGGAAGAAAGTATTGCATGAAGTGTTTTTTTTTATAATGATTTCAATGGAAAAACTCCATTTTTTTTGCTATATCTCAATTTCTATTAAAGCCTTAAGCCATGCCATTTTGCACATGATTGGAATACAACATTCCCTACATTCTGGCCAATATTTGCAGCTCTATCATGTATAGGAGGCAATTGATTTCAATGGAAAAACTTTATTTTTTATTTAGCTGTATCTCAATTTCTATTTAAGGTACAGCCATGCTGTTTTGCACGTTATTGGAGTACCCCATTCCCTACCATTATGTCCAAAATTTGTCGTTCGGTTATGTAAAGGAAAGAAAATATCACTTAAAGTGTGTTTTCATTGATTTGCATGGAAAAGTTTCATATTTGTTTTTATTATATTTCAATTTTGGATAGGGCATCCCTGAGGGTAACACCTAAGACTCTCAAAGCCAGGAGAGAAATAATGAAGCAGGATGGTATAAAAGTTACTCCGGAATTGAATGGAAATCTGGCTAAAGAAAAAGAAGCAGGGAATTGCAATATGCATGTATCTAAGCCACAGGATTTTACTTTGTAGGGGTTATCTCAGGTCAGTGATGGGGGTGCTATGGTGGTGCAACACCCTTTACCTGGTAAATCTGTCATTAAGCTTGAGGACACAGATTTAAAGGGTGTTGATACCTGGGCACTACCAGATGGGCAAGAAAGAGCATGTGTTAGTGTTGCATCTCTCTCTTATGTCAGATTAATGGACATAAGGAATAGGATTGGCAGCATATTAAAAGACGAGAAGGAAGATGTTACAACTAGGGTCCAATAACATAACCCAGAATAAACCTGCTATTGAATCTCTTCAGGGAATTATTGATATAGCTAAGGAGGTTAGGAGATTCACACCTAAGGCTAGGGTAATGGTGTGTCCTGTTATTGAGAGAATGGATAAAAGAAGACTAACTACAGCTAAGGCCAAATGATTAGGGTATGCCGTTTTGTGCGTTATTGGAGTACCTTATTCACTACATTCTAGCAAAAGATTTACAGTTCTAAGCTGTATAGGAGAGAAAATGTTGCACAAAGTGTGTTTTTCCAAGAAATCTGCAATTCATCATGTATAGGAGACAAAATGCACAAAGGGCGATTTCCCAATTGATTTCAATGTAATAACTTCATTTATCGTTTTGCTGCATCTCAATTTCTTTTAAAGGTACAACCATGCTGTTTTGCACGTGATTGAAGTACTTCATTCTTTACATTCTCACAAAAATTTACAGTTCAATGTTGTATAGGTGATAAAATATCGCACAAAGTGTACTTTCCTATTGTTTTCATTTAAAAAACTCTATTTTTCTTTTTTCTATATCTCAATTTCTATTAAAGCTACTGCCATGCCGTTTTGCACATGATAAGAGTACCTTATTCCCAACATTCTAGTAAATATTTACAGTTCTATGTTCTATAGTAGAGAAAATATCACACAAAGTGTATTTCCGTGGATTTCAACGTTAAAACTCCATTGTTCTTTTTACTATATCTCAATTTGAATTAAAGCTGCAGTCATGCCATGTTGCACATGATTGGAATACCACATTCTTTAAATTCTGCCTTAAATTTGCAGTCCTATAATGTATAGGAGACAAAATGCTCAAAGTTCGTTTTCCCATTGATTTCAAAGGAAAAACTTAATTTTTCATTTTGTTATATCTCAATTTCTATTAAAGCTACAGGCATTCCGTTTTGCACATGTATGGAGTAACACATTCCCTACATTCCGTTCAAATTTTGTGGTTCTATTATTTGTAGAAAAGAACATCTTAAAAATGTGTATTTTCTGATTGTTTTCAATGGAGAAACTTCATAATTCTTTTCGCAATATCTCAACTTCTATTGAAGCAACAGCCTTGCCATTTTGCACATAAATGGAGTGCCTCATTCCCTAAATTCTCGCAAAAATTTACAATTCTATATTGTATAGGAGAAAGAAAATTTCGCACAAAGTTTGTTTTCCCATTTATTTTAAAATAAAAACTCAATTTATAATTTGGCTATATCTCAATTTATATTAAAGCTACAGCCATGCCGTTTTACACATGATTGGAGTACCACATTACTAACAATCTGGATAAAACATATCATTCTATTATGTATAGGAAAGAAAATATCACACAAAGTGTGTTTTCCTATTGATTTTAATTCAAAAACTATATTTTTCTTTTTGTATATCTCAATTTCTATTAAAGCTACAGCCATGCCGTTTTGTCACATGATTGGAATACCACACTGTGATCATTCTAGGTTAAAGTTATGATTCTATTATTTATAGGAAAGAAAATATCACACAAAGTGCGTTTTTTTTATTTCAATGTGAAAAATCCATTTTTCTTTTCGTAATATCTCAATTTCTATTTAAGCTACAGATATGCCGTTTTGTTCATGATTGGAAGACCTCATTACCTACAATCTTTCAAACATCTACTGTTCTAGGCTGTATAAGAGAGAAAATAAACTGTGTTTTCCTAATAATTTCAATGCCAAACACCATTTTTACTTTTGCTATATCACAATTTCTGATAAAGCTACTGGCAAGCCCTTTTGCCCATGGCTGGAGTATTTCATTCCATACATACACGCAAAAATTTACATTTCTATGTTTTATAGGAGAGAAAATCGCCCAAAGTGTGTTTTCCAACTGTTTTCAATGTACAAACTCCACTATTCTTTTTGCTAAATCTCAATTTCTATTAAAGCTACAGCCATTCCATTTTGCACATGATTGGAGTATCTCATTCCCTACATTCTCACAAAAATATGCAGTTCTATGTGGTATAGCAGAGAAAATATCGCTTAAAGTGTGTTTTCGAATTGATTTCAAATTAAAACACCCTTTTTCTTTTTGTTATATCTCAATTTCTATAAGAGCTACAGCCATGAAATTTTGCAGATGATTGGGGTACCACATTCCCAACATCCCTTGTAGAAGTTACGATTCTGTTATGCATAGGGCAGAGAATATCACACAAGGTGTGTTTTCCCATTAAATTTATTGGAAAAAACTCCATTTTAATTTCTATTAAAGTTTCAGCCATGACGTTTTGCACATCATTTTGGTACCACATTCCGACCTTCTGGATAAAAATATGATTCTATTATTTGTAGGAGAGAAAATATCGCAGAAAGTGTGTTTTCCTGTTGATTTCAATGTAAAAACCCTATTTTTGATTTTTTTCTATATCTCAATTTCCATTAAAGCTACAGCCATGCAGTTTTGTGCATGATTTAGGTACCCCATTCATAACATTCTAAATATAAGTTATGATTCATTAATGTATAGAAATGAAAATATTGCACAAAGTGTGTTTTCCAATTGATTTCTACATAAAAACTCTATTTTTACTTTTCCTATAACTCAATTTCTATTAAAGCTGTAGCCATGCTGTTTTGGACATGATTGGACTACCACATTCCCTACATTTTAGCCAAAATTTGCAGTTCTATCATGAACAGGAGACAAAATGCATAAAGTGAATTTTTCCATTTATTTCAATGAAAAAAGTTCAGTTTTCTTTTTGCTACATCTCAATTTTTATTAAAGATACAGCCATGCAGATTTGCACATGATTGGAGTACCACATTCATAACGTTCTGGCTATAAGTTGTGATTCTATAATGTATAGAAAAATATACTGCACAAAGTGTATTTTGCGTTTGATTTCAAAGTAACTACTCCATTTTTCTTTTTGTGGCATCTTAATTTCTTTCAATGCTACTGCCATGCCGTTTTGAACATAATTGAAGTACCACATATTCCACATACTCATAAAAATTACAGTTCTACGTTGTATAGGAGAGAAAATATCACAAGAAGTGTGTTTTCCCATTGATTTCAATGGAAAAACTCCATTTTTTCATTTTGCTATATCTCGATTTCTATTTAAGCTACAGCCATTCCTCTTAGCACATGATTATAGTGCTTCATTCCCTACATTGTTTGAAAATTTACAGCTCTATGTTGTATAGGAGAGAAAATATCACAGAAAGTGTTTTACTATTAATTTTATTGTAAAAACTCCATTTTAATTTTATGCCATATTGCAATTTCTATAAAGCTACAGCCATGTCATTGTGCACTTGATTGCAGTACCTCTTTCACTACATTCTAGCAAACATTTACAGTTGAATGTTGTAATAGGGAGAAAATGTCACACAAAGTGTGTTTTCTCTTTGATTTCAATGTAAAATCTGAATTTTTCTTTCTGCTATATCTCAATTTCTGTTAAAGCTACTGCCATGCCGTTTTGCACATGATTGGAGTACCTTATACCCTATATTCACATTGAAATTAATAGTTAAATGCTGCGCAGGTGGCACAAATTGTGTTTTTCATTGATTTCACTTTAAAAACTCAACATTTCTTTTTTCCATATCTTAAATTCTATTGAAGCTACAGCCATGCCGATTAGCACATTCATGGAGTTCCTCATTCCCTTCTTTCTCGCAAAAATTTATGGTTCTATAATGTGAAGGTGAGTGAGTATCAAACAAATTGTGTTTTCCTATTGATTTCAATAAAAAATCTCCATTTTTCTTTTTGCTATATGTCAATCTCTTTTAATGCTACAGACATGCCATTTTGCTTCATTCCCTACATTTTTGAAAAATTGAAACTTCTATGTTGTATAGGGGAGAAAATATTGCACAAAGTGTTTTCCCATTGATTTCAAATTGCTAACTCTTTTTTTTCTTTTTGCAATATCTTAATTTCTATCAATGATAAAGCCATGAGATTAGCTCATGGTTTGAGTTTATCCTTCGCTTCATTCTTTCATAAAATTTACAGTTCTATGTTGTTTAGGAGAGAAAATATTCACACAAAGTGTGTTTTCCCATTGATTTCAATGTAAAAACTCAACTTTTCTTTTTGCAATATTTCAATTTCTATTAAAGATACCGCCACGCTGTTATGCACTCGACAGCAGTACTTCATTCTCTAAATTATTGCAAAAATTTACAGTTCTATGTTGTATAGGAGAGAAAATATCGCACAAATTGGGTTTTCCTATGGATTTTAATTTAAAAACTCCATTATTCGTTTTGCTATATCCTAATTTCTATTTGAGCTACAGTCATGTTGTTTTGCACTGATTGGAGCACCATATTCCCTTCATTCTCAAAAAAAATATTCTGTCCTATGTTGTATAGGAGAGAAATATCACACAAAGTGTGTTTTCCCATGTATTTCAATGTAAAATTTCCATTTATCTTTTTCTATATCTCAAATTCTATTAAAGCTACAGCCACGCCGTTTTGCACATGATTGGATTACCACATTTCAACATTCTGGATAAAAGTTATGATTCTATTATGTATAGGAAAGAAAATATCGCACAAAGTGTGTTTTCTCTTTGATTTCAATATAAAAACTCCATTTTTCTTTCTGCAATATCTCAATTTCTATAAAAGCTACATCAATGCCGTTTGGCACATTATTGGAGTACCTCATTCCCTAAATTCTTGCAAAAATTTTCAGTTGTATGTCTCACTGAAGAGAAAATTTAAATAAAGTGTGTTTTTCTTTGATTTCAATGTAAAAACTCCATTTTTAGTTTTGCTATATCTCAATTTTCCCAAATATCCCAACATTCCACAGTACCACATTCCCAACATTCTAGAAAAAAGTTATGATGCTAATATGTATAGGAATAAAAATTTCGCTGAAAGTGTATTTTCTAATTCTAATTTTAATTTAACACACTGCAAGCTGCCATTTTTCGCCAATATGGCAGTAGTGAGACGAACTCTCAATCCTACTTATGATAACATAATACTCCTAAAACCTTCAGCTATAATTCAGGAGCCTTTTAAAATACAATACTATCTATTGTTGGATTTCCTTGGATGATGCCCTCCGCCCTATCCTCACCAAGGCTATTCCATTGTCGAATGACTC
>JAAFCE010009127.1:10792396-10816087 GCA_013389805.1 Trigoniulus corallinus
GAGACAAAATGCACAAAGAGCGATTTTTCATTGATTTCTATAGAAAAACTTCATTTATCTTTTTGCTATATCACAATTTCTTTTCAAGCTAGAGTCATGCCGTTTTGCACGTGATTGGAATGCCACGTTCCCTTCAACATGCCCAAAATTTGTGATTCTATTATGTGTAGGAAAGAAAATATCGCAAAAAGTATGTTTTCCCCTTGATTTCAATAGAAACACTTCATTTTTCTCTTTGCTATATCTCAAATTCTTTTAAGCTACAGCAATGCTGTTTTGAACATGATTGAAGTACCACATTCCTACATTCTGTCCAAAATTTTTTGTTCATTATGTATAGGAAAGAAAATATTGCACAAAGTGTGTTTTTCCACTGATTTCATGGTCAAAACACCATATTTCTTTTTGCAATATCTCAATTTCTATTAAAGCTACAGCAATGCAATTATGGTCATAATTGGAGTACCTCATTCCCTATATTCTTGAAAAAATTTACAGATCTATTTTGTATAAGATAAAAGATATCCAAAAAGTGTGTTTTCCCATTGATTTCAATGTAAGAACTCAATTTCTCTATTTCCTATATCTGAATTTCTATTAACGATACACCCATGCCGTTTTGCACATGATTGGAGTTAATCATTCCCTACATTCTAGAAAAAATGTTACAGTTCTATGTTGTAGCAGTGAGAGAATTTTGCAAGAAGTGTTTCTCAATGATTTCAATATAAGAACTTAGTTTTTTTTTCTATATATATATTTCTTTTAAAGCTACTGCTGCGCTATTTTGCACATGATACCTCATTTCCCACATTCTTGCAAAAATTGACAGTTCCATTGGAGAGAAAATATCACATAAAGTGTGTTTCCCTTTAATTTTACTATTTCTTAATTTTTATTATAGTTGCTGCCATGCCGTTTTGAACAAGATTGAAGTACCACATTACATACATTCTCAAAACAGTTCTATGTTGTATAGGACAGAAAATAATGCACAAAGTGTGTTCTTCCATTGATTTAAATACAAAATCTCTATTTTTTTTTCTATATCTCAATTTCTATTAAAGCTAAAGCCATTCCGTTTTGCACATGATTAGAGTACCTCATTCCCTACATTCTCAATAAAATTTACAGTTCTGCGCTGTATAGAAGAGGAAATATTGCACAAAGTGTGTTCTATTGATTTAAATATATAAACTACATTTTTCTTTTTGCTATAACTTAGTTTCTCTTAAAGCTTCAGATATGCCATTTCACACATGATTGAAGTACCTCATTCTCTACATTCTCCAAAAATTTACAGTTCTATGTGGTTTAGGAGAGAAAATATCACACAAAGTCTGTTTTCCTATTGATTCCACTGAAAAAACTATTTCTCTTTTTGCTTTATCTCTACTGCTATTAAATATATAGCCATGCCTTTTGCATATGCATGAAGCACCTCACTCCCTAAATTCTTGCAAAAATCTCCAGTTCTATTTGTCATTGATTTCAAAGTAAAAATTTTATTATTCTTCCCGCTATTTGTCAGTTTCTATTATAGTTCCACCCATGCTGATTTGCACATGATTGGAATACATCATTCCCTACATTTTTGCAAAAATTTAAAGATATATGTTGTATAGAGATAAAATATCACACAAAATGTATTTTTACCTCGATTTCAATATAAAAACTCCTTTTTCTATATCTAAATTTATATTTTAGCTACAGCTATGCCGTTTTGCACATGATTCGTTTACCACATTCCCAACATTCTGGATAAAAGTTATGATTCTGTTATGTAGAGGTGTTTCAAAGGTCCAAATCACTAATATTCAAATGTGAAATTTAGCCATTATGTAAATCATTTAGGCCTAACAATACTAATTTTATGAATTTAGATCTGAAGGATAATTTAAATATATTCCTAAATTCTGTTATGGAGATGTTGATGACAATTATGAATTAATTGGTAATCCAACAGATCAGATGATGAAACTTATGCAATCTAACAAATATTTGATCACATATAACAGTAATAATATAGCTTTTGTTAAGTTACACTATAAATGTGGCAGAGCAATGTAAAACGCGTCCTTACTGTGATTTACAAGAAATATTCTATGAATTCAAATTTCTAACTAAAAAGAATTCTAGTTTGAAATATAAAAATTTGAATAAATGCATGTTTGCTAATTAAATTCAAAATTCAGAACATGTGTGAGGATGCACACTCACATTAGTTATCATGCATGATCACCACATTACTCCCTCTGGCAGAATTTATGCCCAAAGGAAAATTAAAGTGAACATGTGCATGAGTTCAGGAGTGAGTAAGCATAGGGTGTTCATGAGAATGAAGCAGAACTTCTGATGGGATCAGAGGTTCTATGGTGTCAGGAATGTAAAAATCTGAAATAAAAGCATGTACAAGTGATCAATGGAGACATTATCAGGGCGACCATTGATATCTAGTGAAAAATATATATCAGTAAGATTAAGAATTTTGTAGGTACCTTCCTTTGGTTGAGTTAGTGGGTGATGGAGAACACCTCTACGTATATATACATGCATGGCTTGATCAAATTGTGGAAAAAAATGGAATGAACAGGGGAACGTTGAGGTGTATGGAGTGAATTTTGAATCCCCTACTATAAACGATCAACAAAATTATCTGATGTTATTGGAGCACCGGTAGGTATGAAAAAAATCACTAGGTAATTTTAGTGTTGTACCATATGTTAATTCAGCTGTTAAAGCACTTATTTTCTGCTTTACAGAGCATCATAAAGCTACAAGGATCACTGGTAAATGATCACGCCATTAGTGAGGATCTTCAGTGGCCTTCAATAATGATTTCAACTGCCGATGGAAATGCTCAATCATTCCATTGTATGCTGGATGATAAGATGTTGTGCATATGTGTTTAACATGAGGGATGTTGCAGAATTCAGTAAACAGGAATGAATCAAATTGGCGTCCATGGTCAGTTGTGATGGTGGATGGCACACTGAAATGGGAAATATAATGTGTGACCATAGCAGAGACAACTGTAGGTGCAGTGGCATCTTGAATGGGAATTGCCTCAGGCCAGTAAGTAAAGTGATTGATACATGTCAAGATGTATCATTTATCATGTGAAGGTGGAAAGGTTCCAATGATGTCAATATGGATGTGATCAAAACGTGTGGATGGTGGTGTACAAATGCCAATTCTAGACGAAGTATGGTTTGTGACCTTACTCCGTTGGCATTTAATACATGATTGAGTTCAGTCAGCAACTGTCTTGTTGAGGGATGACCAAAAATATCTCTCAACTATCAACCATCGAGTTGCTGAAATTCCAGGATGAGAAATATTATGCAGACTATGGAAGACAGCTTGATGAAGAGATTCAAACACTATTGGACGTGGATGAGGCATTGAAACATTGCAAATCTAGCAAATATTGGTATCTGGAATAGGCACCAACTGTATAGATAAGGAACCAGGTTTGGTAAATAATTGTTGAAGTTCTACATCTTGTTGCTGGGCTTGGTGTAACTGTGGAGGAGTGACTGTTGGAGTGGCAAGCTCTAAAGAGTGAATAGTTGAACATAAAGAGCATCTGCAACTATATTGCTGGAACCTTCAACATGACGAATATCCATTGTAATGGTAGCAATATAATCTAAGTGATGAGCTTCACTTTGCAAGTGTTTGTAAATGTGGGTTGACATTGAATAGATCAGAGGTGGAGTCTGTCGTATACTTGTCTCAATATGTGTCTGATCATCAGCACTGGCAATTAGAGTGTCATCCAGGTATTTAAAACCAAATGGCAAATCACTGAGGACAGAATCAATAAATCTTCTAAATGTTTGTGCTGCATTATATAACCCAAAAGGCATCCTTGTATATTCGAATAATCTGAATGGTGTAATGAAAGCAGTTTTGGGAATGGTCTCAGGAGCAATTGGAATCTGATGATAGGCATTTTGAATATCTAATTTTGTAAAGATGTGTGCACCACACAGCTGTGCATTAAAGTCCATCAAATGTGGGATGGGATATCGGTCTAGCTCCGTTCTGAATTTTAAAGCATGGAAGTCGCCAACTATTCTCCATGAATCAACTTTGGGAACCAGATGCAGTGGGCTTGGCCACGAACTAGAAGATGGATGAATGTAGCCAAGCTCATGAAGAATATCAATATCTTTTTTGGCTGACTTCAATTTAGCAGGATCAAGACGTCTTGCTTTTGAATATACTGGTGGTCCATTGGTGGTTAGTATGTGGTGATTAGTTTTCTGAGAAGGAGTGCTGGAAACTGTTTTTGGAATTGTGATGTCTTTAAATTCTTGAAGGAGCTCTTTATATTGAGGTGCTATATCTGGAGATATTGTAGACAAACAGTGATATTGAACAGGGTTACGGAGTTGGATTCCAGAAATCTCAAATCCAGTAACTCTATCACACCGTTTGTGTCATCCTACATCCACAATTAAATTACAGATAGACAAGAAATCTATGCCAAGGATAGCATGTGCCACATCAGCAATAACAAAATTCCATGAGAGGGAAGGACATAACCCTAAGTCAAGGAAGTAATGATGCATCCCAATTTTAAAATAGAAGAATTATTAGTAGCATACAACACAAAGTCACTAACTTTAGATGGTTTTGGAGTAACCTGTGACAAAAAGTATCATGGTAATTTCTGTTCTGGTATCAATTAAAAATGTAAAATGGGTGATTTTATCTCTAATAAAAAAGAGACGACTAGAAGAAATGCCAACATCACTCTGCATCTCTAAGAACAATTGGCCAGATCATTTCCCAAAAAGCTGGGCATATGACACTTTCTAGCCTTATCCCCAAATGTTTTGTGATACCAACATAAATTAGGGTTGGGTGTGGTGGACTGAGTAGCCCTGTGACATGAATGTGAAGAAGAGGAAGAATGACTGTAACATCTTTGAAATTGTGACTGATGGCGACAATGCAAGTATAGGGAATTGACTTTAGCAGTTAAGTCATCTAGTTGAGATGAGAATTAGGTAAATTCAGCCATGAGGGTATCGGATGGAGTTGGAGCTGACAGGGCATTAAGGTGCAAGACATGAGGATCCATGACTTCAATTATTTTATCTGCCATTTATGCCATTTTATCAATGGCTGTGGCAGGATCAGCTGTGGCTAAACAACCCTAACTTGTCTAGGCAGATGTGAGAGGAAAAGTTCTTTTATAACGGATGCATCACCTGCAGAATTTAATGCATCTCCAGTTAATTGCTGCATTCTTCGGAGAAGTTGCGATTGATTTCTATCTCCTAGTTCTTGACTATGAAATAATTGTTGCAGCTTCTGCATTTGAGGTAGTGAACTTCTCTTCAAAACTGCTAGCTTCAAGGTTTCATAAGGGTGAACTGTCAGTGGATGGAGAATCAGATCATGCACATCAGAAATTCTCTCTTGTAGAAGAGCATCCACTGTTAATTCAAATTTCCATGAATCTGATTTAATATTTAACACTATTAAAGGTTAAAAAATTTTAACTCTTAGTGTGCAGCATTTATAGAAAAATCCTCATCATATTCCACTGTGGGTGGGACAGGTGACAAAGAGAGCGAAATTTGATGTGCAAACTGCATTAATGTTTCTTTCATTTGTTTAAGTTATAAAATATTATGAGTACAACTGCTATTGCAATAATATTTGTTATTTGTTGAAATTAGTGTGTCCTACCATATACCAAAAGGTGTGATGCTAGATCTTCCAAAAAAAAAAATTTTTTTTTAAATCCACCGTGGAATTATTAGAAGTAGTAAAATGTTTTTATACCTGTTGTAATAAATAATATAGTGCTTTGTTTTCACTTATCCTGTATGGTGTAATAAAATTTCCTGGTATCACATCCAGGTCACCAATTGTTACGAAGGTTTAAATCACTAATATTCAAATATGCCAATTTAGTCGTTATGTAAAACATTTAGACCTCACAACATTAATTTTATGAATGTAGATTACAAGGTTAATTTAAATATATTCCTAAATTATGTTATGGAGATGTTGATGGCAATTATGAATTAATTAGTAATCAAAAAGATCAGATGATGAAACTTATGTAATCTAACAAATATTTAATAACATATAACAATAGTAATACGGTTTTTGTTAAGTTGCACTACATATGTGGCAGACAAAAAAAACGCGTCCATACTGTGAGTTGCAAGAAAGATTCTATGAATTCAAATCTCTAACTAAAAGGAATTCTAGTTTGAAATATAAAAATTAGAATAAATGCATGTGCACTAATTTAATTCAAAATTCAGAACATGTGTGATCATGTACACTCCCATTAGTGATCATGTGAGATCGTCACATAGAAATAAGAATTCCCTTTGATTTCAACATAAAAACTTTATTTTTATTTTCACTGTATCTCAAATTCTATGTAAGCTACACCCATGCCGTGTTGCACATAATAGGAGTACATTCTTGCAAAAATTTAGTTCTATGTTGTAAAGGAGTGAAAATATAACAGAAAGTGTGGTTTCCAATTAATTTTAATGTAAGAACTCCACTTTTCTTTTTGCCATACCTCAATTTCTAATAAAGGTAAAGCCATACCACTCTGCACATGATTAGAGTACCCCATTCCCTACATTCGTGGAAAAATTTACAGTTCTAGTTATTTATAGGAATAAAAATATCACACAACGTGTGTTTTCCCATTGATTTCAATGAATAAACCATTTTTTTTGTTATATCTCAATTTCTATTAAAGCTACAGACATGACGTGTTGCACATGATAGGAGTATCTCATTCCCTACATTCTTGAAAAAATTTAATTCTATGTTGTAAAGGAGAGAAAATATCGCAGAAAGTGTATTTTCCCACAACTTTTTCTGTAAAAACTCCCATTTCAAAATGATTGGAGTACCACATTCCCAACATTCTGGAAAAAAGGTTATGATTCCATTATGCATAGGAATAAAAATATCACACAAAGTGTGTTTTCCCATTGATTTCAATGTAAAAACCAGTTTTCTTTTTGCTATAAAGCCATGACGTTTTGCAAATGATTGGAGTACCTTATTCCCTACACTCGTGCAAGAAATTACAGTTCTACGTTGTGTAGGAAAGAAAATATAGCACAAAGTGGTTTCCTACTGATTTCAATGTATAAAATCCATTTTTCTGTTTGCTATGTTTCTGTTGGAGTACCACATTCCCAACATTCTGGGTAAAAGTTATGATTCTATTACATATAGGAAAAAATATATAAGACAAAGTGTGTTTTCCCATTGATTTCAATGGGAACACTCCATTTCTCTTTTTGGTATATTTAGATTTCTAGTAAAGCTGCAGGCTTACCATTTTGCACATGATAGGAGTACCTCATTCCCTACATTCTCAAAAAAATTTACAGTTTTATTTTGTGTAGGAGAGAAAATATAACAAAAAGTGTGGTTTCCAATTAATTTTAATGTAAGAACTTCACTTTTCTTTTTGCTTTATCTCAATTTCTAATAAAGCTAAAGCCATTCCACCGTGCACATGATTGGAGTACCTCATTCCCAAAATTCTTTAAAAAATTACAGTTCTAGTTATGTATAGGAATGAATAATCTCCATTTCTATTAAAGCTACAGCAATGACGTTTTGCACGTGATTGGAGTACCACATTTCCTAAATTCTTGCAAACCTTTGCTGTTCTATGTTGTGTAGAAGAGAAATAAAGCAGAAAGTGTTTTCCCATTGATTTCAATGTAAGAACTCCATTTTTTATATCTCAATTTCTATTAAAGCTACACCCATTCTGTGATGCACATAATAGAAGTGCCTCATTCTCTACATTCTTACACAAATTAAAACTTCTGTTTTGTATTGGAGAGAAAATATAATAGATAGTGTGGTTTCTGATTAATTTTAATGTATGAACTCCTCTTTCCCTTTTGCTATACCTCAATTTCTAATAAAGCTAAAGCCATGCCACTCTGCACATGGTTGGATTACCTCATTCCCTACATTTGTGGAAAAATTTACAGTTCAATGTTGTATAGGAGAGAAAATATCGCATAAAGTGTTTTTCCACTGATTTCGATGTAAAAACTCCATTTTTCTTATTGCTATACCACAATTCTATTGAACGTACAGCCATGCCGCTCTGCAAATGATTCTACTCTGGCATAGGAAAGCAAATATAACACAAAGTGTGTTTTCCCATTGATTTCAATGGGAAAACTGCATTTTTCTTTTTGCTATATCTATATTTCTATTAAACCTGCTTCCTTGCCATTTTGCACATGATTGGGGTACCTCATTCCCTACATTCTCGCAAAAAATTACAGTTCTATGTTGTATAGGAAAGAAAATATCGCACAAAGTGCGTTTTCTTGTTGATTTCAATGTAAAAACTCCATTTTTCTGTATCTCAATTTCAAATAAAGCTACAGCCATTCCATTTTGCACATGATTGGAGTACCACAGTCCCAACATTCTGGATAACAGTTATGATTCTGGATCAGTCTGGATAACAGTTATTATTCAAAGTGTACTTTTAAATTGATTTCAATGTAAAAACTCCATTTTTCTTATTACTATATCTCAATTTCTATTAAGGTTACAGAAATGCCGTTTTGCACAGGATAGGATTAGCTAATTCCCTACATATTTTCATAAATTTACAGTTCTATGTTGTATAGGAGAGAATATATCGCCAAAAGTGTGTGTTTACACATTGTCATTAATGTAAAAACTCCACTGTTCTGTTTGCTCTCTCTCTCAATTTCTAACAAAGCTACAGCCATGCCATTTTTCATATGGTTGGAGTACCTCATTCTCTACATTCTCACAAAAATTTACTGTTCTATGTTGTATAGGAGAGAAAATATCACACAAAGTGTTTTTCTATTTATTTCAATTAAAAAATCCATTTTTCTTTTTGTTATATCTCAATTTATGTTAAAGCTACAGCCATGCCGTTTTGCACATGATTGTAGTATCACATTCTTAAAATTCTGCATAAAAGTTATTATTCTTTTATGCATAGGAGAGAAAATTCTTTTTAAAAACTCCATTTTTCTTTTTGCTATATCAAAATTTCAATGAAGGCTACAGTCATGCCATTGGAGTACTCTTATTCCCTACATTTTTACAAAAATTTAAAATTCTATGTTCTATTATTACTTATTATTAATATTACTCATTATTATTAACATCCACTATCACAGAAAGATCTCCAATAAAGTGGATTGGTGAGGGAAGAAAGAAGAAACAACTTAAGCATTGGTTTCCTCCCTTGCTAATCAAAGTTTTTAAATTATTTTTTGAGATTTTGATCCATTAGCTTGTAAAAGAAAATGGAACCACAGGTTCCTTCAAGGTGTAAGAAATTACAAAGAAATTTTAAAAAGTGCTAAATTATAATAAAGTTACATAAAATGAGCTAAAATAATTTACAACATTTTCTAAAACATAGTAAAAATGAAAACCTAATATCTGAGTACTGTAATCCGAATTCCAAGATCAAGATTCCTCTACAAATAAATTTTAATAAAAATGTTCTATAACATAACAAACTAATCCAATTAGCAACAGACTGTTTCATCCCTATTTTAATTTATTACTTAAATAAGATTGAACTTTTACTTTTAGGATGTAAACGGGTTAAATTAAATCATCAATATCATGGGCCATACTACTAAAGTTCCATTCAGTCTAATATATTGGGTTCCTCATGTCCCCTACAACCACAAAAAATTGCCTTTGACGTGAACAATGACCTGGAACTCTTATATACACTTGATTTAGTAAATCTGTACAATTTATTTTATTGTTCCAAAGGTGGGAAAGCTAAACAATCCTAGAAAGGATAATAAGATTTCTTAGTGAAAGAGCGTCTATTTGTGGGACATTCAGAGATATTGTTACACCCCTATCTGGGGCTGGATAAATATGTCATGCTTTGTCATCTAAATTATTTAATTTCAAAAGTAGATGGCCTAAAGTAGACCAACTCATAAGCCCATATATGGCGATTTGTATAATCAGCCAATCAAACAACCAGGACTGGAGTCCTTGGAACAAATACATGCCCTTAATATTCTGCACAACTGCATAGATCTGTTTTACCTTAAAATATAACTGGTGAAGACGTAACTGATAGGTTAATTGTGTATCTGAAACTATGCCCAAATCATTAATCAAATATATATATGGAACAGGTGCTCTTTTAAAATTGAATAGGGGTATAGAATAGGGGAACGTGTCCAGTAAAAGGTTATAATTGCAGATTTGTTATAATTTAATGACAAGTTATTTGACAACAGCCATTGCTGAACTACTTGATGGAAATCATTTAGGACTTTTGCAGTACCCACATCGACCAAATCTTTAGAAAGTTTCAGATCATCATCAAATGCCAATGGAATAACCTGAGAGCTAAATTATTCAAAAAAATTATTAACATAAATATTAAATAGCAACGGGATTAAGGTACTGCCCTGGGAAAGAGCCATCACTTTTTGGAAATGATTCTGGTTCAAAACACCGCCAATTTCAACATAGTTGTAACGTTCTGGTAAATAATGTCTTATGAAACTATGTTAATCCCCTGATAAACCATACCACTAAAAATTTTTTTAATAGTAATGGATTGGACACTGTATCAAAGGTTCTAGAGATATCTAAATATAGTGAACCTAACTGGTGCCTTTTTAGAAATGCGTTTGGTATATTGTCAATGTGCATCAATAAATTAAATTCAGTTGACTTATTGCCTTGAAAACCATGTTGGTCAGGGTGTAAAAATCTTCTACTCCAAGGAACAAATTTAACCGAAATAATCTTTTCTAAGATCTTTGTAAAAGGTGATAAAATTGAAATTGGGCAGTAATTGACCATTTTGTATAGGAAAGAAAATATCACACAAAGTGTGTTTTCCTATTGATTTCAATGGAAAAACACCATTTTTCTTTTGGCTATATCTCAATTTCTATTAAAGATACAGCCATGCCGTTTTGCATATGATTTGAGTACCACATTCTCTGAACACACAACATCATCATGCTGTTTTGCTCATGATTGGAGTGCCACATTCCTACCATTTTGGATGAAAGTTATTATTCTACTAAGTATAGGAAAGATATTATTTCACAAAGTGTGTTTTAAAATTGATTTCAATGTAAAATCTCGATTTTTCTTTTTGCTATATCTCAATTTCTGTGAAGCTACAGCCATGGCGTTTTGCACGTGATTGGAGTACCTCATTCCCTACATTCACACAAAAATTTGCAGTTCTATTTTATATAGGGGAGAAAATATTACACAACGTGTGTTTCTCATTAATTTCAAAGTAAAAACTCCATTTTTTTTTGCTATATCTCAATATCTGTTTAGCAACACTTATGCCGTTTTGCCCATGATTGGAGTACCTCATTTCTGACTTTCTTGCAAAAAATTACAGTTCGATGTAAAGGAGAGAAAATACTGCATAAAGTGGTTTTTTTCCAATGGTTTCCAAGTAAAAATTCCATTTTTCTTTTTGCTATATCTCAATTTCTATTAATTTGGCAGCCTTGCCGATTTCCAGAAGATTGGAGTACATCAAACCCTAAATTCTCATAAAAATTTTCAGCTCAATGTTGTATAAGAAAGAATATCTTGCAAAAAGTGCGTTTTCAGATTGATTTCAATGTGAAAATTCAATTTTTCTTTTTGCTATAACTAAATTTATATTAAAGCTGCAGCCATGCCGTTTTGCACATCCCTGAAGTACCAGATTCTTTTCATTCTGGCAAAAAATTTGCAGTTTTATTATGTATAGAAGGCAAAATGTACAAAATTCGTTTTCCCTTGATTTCAATAGAAAAGCTTCATTTTTATTGTTGCTATATCTCAATTTCTTTTAAAGCTACAGCCATGCCATTTTCCACATGATTGGGGTACATCATTCCCTAAAGTCTCAGAAAAATTTACAGTTCAATGTAGTATAGGAGAGAATGTATCACACAAAGTGCGTTTTCTGATTGATTTTAATTTGAAAACTGAATTTTTCTTTTTCCTATACCTCAATTTCTATTAAAGCTACAGCCATGCCATTTTGCACATTATTGAAGTACTACATTGACTGCATTTTTGCAATAATTTACAGTTCTAAGTTGTAAAGGAAGAAAAATGTTGCCCAAAGAGTGATTTCTCATTGATTTCAATGTAAAAACTCCATTTTTCTTTTTGATATATTTCAATTTCTATTAGTGCTATAGCGATGCAGGTTTGCACATGATTGCAGTACCTCTTTCCTTACATACTCATAAAAATTTACTGCTCTATGTTGCATAGTAGAGAATGTTGGTTTTCCCAATGATTTCAATATAAAATTTCCATTTTTTTTTTTTGCTATATATAAATTTTTTTTAAAGCGACAGGCATGCAATTTTGCACATGATTCAAGTGACACATTCTTTACATTCTGGAAAACATTTGCAGTTCTAACATGTATAGGAGACAAAATGCACTAAGTGCATTTTCTCATTGATTTCAATGGAAAAACTTAATTTTTCTTTCTGCTGTATCTCAATTTCTCTTAAAGCTACAACCATGCCGTTTTGCGCATGATTGGAGTACCAGATTTCGTACATTATGAAAAAAATTTTGTGGT
Organism: Trigoniulus corallinus; assembly: GCA_013389805.1. Taxonomy (NCBI): domain Eukaryota; kingdom Metazoa; phylum Arthropoda; class Diplopoda; order Spirobolida; family Trigoniulidae; genus Trigoniulus; species Trigoniulus corallinus. The sequence goes on from JAAFCE010009127.1 coordinate 10,805,025, forward strand.
TTTATTATGTATAGGAAAGAAAATATCGCACAAAGTGAGTTTTCCCTTTGATTTCAATTCAAAAACTTAATATTTCTATTTGTTATATCTTAATTTCTAATAAAGCTACAGCCATATGTTTAGAATATGATTGGAGTACCTCATTCTCTACATTCTCACAAAAATTTACAGTTCTGTGTTATACAGGAGATAAAATATCACACAAAGTGAGTTTTCCCATTGATTTCATTTTAAAAACTCCATTTTTCTTTTTGCTATATCTCAATTTCCATTAAAGTTACGACCATGACCTCATTCCCTACATTCTCACAAAAATAAATTAGGGATTGATTTCATGGCAAATGTCACTCTATATAATTGTGATACTATTGTTCTCACTGAGACCTGGCTATCACCAAAAATTACATCACAAAATTATTTCCCACCATACTATGTTGCCTTAAGAAGTGACAAATTAGCCTCCTTTACTGGTTGGGGCATACTAATAGCCATCAACACAATTAGTATGGGACGGCATTGCCATATTATTTCAAACCTATGCATAGACGTCCATATTGTGGCCGTCTCCCTAAGGTGCAGGGATTCAGATCAAATTATGATCATGTCTTGTTACCTGTCTCCAGCGTTGCCATCATCAATTTATACCTAACTTGTAGACTCATTAGCTGTAGAGCTCTCATCAAACTCCTCAATCATGTTATTGGGCAACCTCTTTGTCCCACTTATTGGCTGCACTCCCACTGTTCCATTGTAATATGGAACTACACAAGCTTCTAAGGCGGCATTTGTAATATCGTTAGTGACTTTTACTGGACTATGCCAGCTCAATAAAGTATTCAATGCCAACCAGCAATTGTTGGATCTGCGCTTCACAGATCTTCCTTGCTCTTCGAGTGAAACCTTACCCTTATCTAAACTTAATCCTCACAATCCAGCTTTACTTATTAAGTTGAACTTTTCAATACGTTTACCCTCTTGACCAAAATTATCTGAAATAAACAATAAATTTAACTGGTGTAAAGGTTTACATATTGGTTTACCATCACCTTTTAAATATGAATTGGAGTGATTTACTATTTAATCAGACGCCACAAAGAGCTGTTGGCATTTTTTATTATGAACTGCACAGTGCTATGAAGAATTATATACCAACCATAGCCTCTCAAAGGAAGTATCCTAATTATCCAGTTTGGGTTAGCTTAGAGTTAATTAAGTCAATGAAATGTAAAAGATGGCTTTTTTCTTTATGCAAACGGACTCCATCAATGAATTATAGGCAACGTTTCATTGATGTAAGGTCAAAGGTGATGTATTTACTTTGCCGTGACCAACACAAGTTTCCAGCAAATCTAGTACATCATCAGAACTCACCTCACGATTTCTGGGTCCAGTACAAGCTATTGAGTTCCACTCTCAATGAAACCCCAACACTTTCAGTTAATGATAAATTAGTTACTAACCCTGCTGATGTAGGGGACCTTTTCTCCACTATTACTCCAGCCTGGTCACTGGGGGGGTCACAGTCTCCAATGGTGACCCACTACCCAAACAGTCTCCCTGAGGGGGTGAGATACTAAGCTGTAATGCAGTTACTACATTAGTGGTACATTTGGCAATTAAGAAACTGAAACTAACCTTTTGCTCTAGCTTCAGATCACATTTCGTCCATTATATATAAGGCTTACTGTGAACTTCTAGCCCCAGTACTGGCAACTTTATTAACAAATTTGTGGAAGACTTCTCATATAATTTTAATTTTTAAATGAGAGTCACGGTTGACACATTCAAATTATCACCCTGTATCTATAATATCTCCTATCGCAAGAATCCCAGAATATGTAATTCAGGGCCAATTGAATTTTTGGAGTAATCATTTTCTACACCATTCACAGAATGGGTTTTCAAAGTGCATATCATTCAAAACTAATCTGTAATCCCATCAGACTGAAGTAGTGCCTGCTTACAATCAAAGGCAACAAGTGGACACCCTCTATCTTGACCTTTATATGGCATTTGATAGGGTGTCCATCCCTTTCCTAGTTTGGAAGCTGCAGTGTTATGGTCTAGCCGTTATCTTGCTGGTTTTTCTGGGTAAATACCTAACATAACGACCCAATTTCATAAGAATCAGCCATTCCTAGAGCCAGAGCTCATATCTTCTGAATATGGGTATCCCTCAGGGCAGTGCAATTAGCCCAGTTCTTTTCATTATTTATGTTAACGGCCTGTTTCCCATGTGCTAACAAGAGGTGCATCCTCTTGCAATTTCCGATGATGTTAAATTGTGAAAGTGCATTAAAGACACGCAGTCCGCAGCACAAATAAATGCAACATTATTCAAGGTGGAAAAATGGCTTAGTGCCAATGGGCTCGACCTCAACTATAGAAAATCACATTTCATATTATATTATTGAATCCGAGATCACAATTTTTTTTGGTATACTTTCTTAGATGGCTCACTAGTACCCCACTGGTCTGCTTTGATTCCAAATTTACCTTCCAGCCCCATTTACACTAGCTATATCTGAAGGTTAAATGACGTTATGCTATTATTAGGTGTACAAATGTTATTTTTAACTTCTTAACACTATTGGCTGCCCTGTTAAAATGCTTAATTAAGCTTCAAATTACTAATGGTATCTTGTGCTGGTCTGCATGTTGTCCCACCCTTTGTGCTAATATATGTAAGCTGTACAACAAGACAATTTCTTAGTATTACTCCAAATCCAATTCAGCCAGAATCAATTATGGCAGAAGTTATGTTTTACCCCTGAAGAAGTTGATTACATTGTGTTGCATTATGTGTCTGCACTGCATATGGGGTAACCACATAGGGTTGTTGGCATGTTTATGTATTCATAATCCCAGTCGTCATTCTTGACAGAAAAATTTCTTCACCCATACAAGTAACGCAAAAAGTCCACTACATATGGTAGAACACAACTTTAACCAGTGGGGGTTGTCCATTGAAGACTTACTACTATCAAAAGCATCAATAAAAAAGTAGCATGTTCAATTGCTATTGTAGAGTTAAATATTTGGCACAGTTGGTCAATATCCTAGGATTTGGCCTCTAGTTCTAGATTAATTTATAATATATTTTTAAGCATTATATTGCATTTCATTTTTAATACAAAGTCAATTTTATCATGTTGCAATATCCCTGAGTGAGGCTTTGAAAAGCATCCACAACTGGTAGTCTTATATTCCTTTCTTTTTATGCTTCTTTTTGGTAGTGTTATATTCTTATCTTTATTTGAAGGCTTTGGTTGACAGGAGACTGCCCCTAGATTCTCTATTCTTCAACACCCCATCCCCTAGCAGCAATATCCACTTCATAAGGGCCCACCTGTTAAGTGGATGTAAATAGTTGCTATAATAATAATAATAATAATAATAATAAAATAAATCTATGTTGTACAGGAGAGAAAAAATTGAACAACGTGTGTTTTCCCTTGGATTTCAATGCAAAAATTCCATTTTTCATTTTCCTGTATCTTAATTTCTATTAAAGCTACATCCATGCAGTTTTGCAAATGATTGAAGAACCTAATTCCTTACATTCTCACAAAAATTTAAAGTTGTATGTTGTATAGGAGAGAAATCATCACACAATGTGCGTTTTCCAATTGATTTAAATGTAAAAACTCCATTATTCATTTGGCTAAATCTCAATTTCTAATAAAGCTACAGCCATGCCGTTTTGCACATGATTGGAGTTCCACATTCCCAACATTTTTAATAAAAGTTTTGATTCTATGATGTAATTGAAAGAAAATATTGAACAAATTTTTTTTCCCATTAATTTCAATTTAAAATCCTTATTTTTTGGGTTTGCTGTATTTTAATTTCTATTAGAGCTACAGCCACGCCGTTTTGCACGCAATTTAGGTACCTCATTCCTTACATTCTTGCAAAAGTTTAAAGTTCTATTTTGTATAGGAGAGAAGATATCGCACAAAGCTTGTTCTCCCATTGACTTTAATGTAAAAACTCCATTTTTATTTTGCCATATCTCAATTTCACTTTAAGTGATAGCAAAGCCGTTTTGCAGATTATTGGAGTACCTCATTCCCTACATTCTACCAAAAATTTACAGTTCGATGTTGTATAAGACAGAAAGTATCGCACAAAGTGTGTTTTCCAATTGATATCAATGTCAAAACTCCTTTTTTCTTTTTGCTCTATCTGAGTTAATATTAAAGCCACAACCGTGCCGTTTTGCACATGATTAGTGTACCAAATTCCTAACATTCTGAATAAAAGTTATGATTTTATTATGTATAAGTAAGAAAATATTGCACAAAGTGCGTTTTTTATTGATTTTAATTTAAGAACTCCATTTTTCATTTCTCTATATTTAAATTTCTAGTAGAGCTACAGCCATGCGGTTTATCACGTGATTGAAGTACCTCATTCACTACATTGTCATAAAAATTTACAGTTAAATTTTGTATAGGAGAGAAAATATCGCACAACGTGTGTTTTTCCATTAATTTCAATGTAAAATCTCAATTTCTCTTTTTCTTAGATATGAATTTCTAATAAAGCTAGAGCCACGCTGTTTGGCAAATGATTGGAGTATTTCATTTCCTACATTCTCAAAAAAATTTATTGTTCAATGTTGTAAAGGAGAGAAAATATTACACCAAATTTGTTTTATCATTGACTACAATTTTCTTTTTATCATTTCTCAATTTCTTTTAAAGCTGCAGCCAGGCTGTATTGCACATAAATGGAGTACCACATTTCCTACATTCTAGGAAATATTTGCAGTTCTATCATGTATAGGAGATAAAATGCACAAAGTGCGTTTTCCCATTGATTTCAATTGAAAAACTTGTTTTTTTTCTTTTTGCTATATCTCAATTTCTATTAAAGCTACAGCCATTCCGTTTTGCAAATGATTGGAATGCCTCATTCCCCACATTCTCAAAAAAATTTACAGTTCTATGTTGTATAAGAGAGAAAATATCGCATAAAGTGTGTTTTCACTTCTTTCAATTTCATTTAAAGGTACATCCATGACGTTTTTCACATGTTTGTAGCACCACATTCCCAGCACTCTGAATAAAAGTTTTGATTCTATTATGTATAGGGAAGTATTTTCCCATTGATTTTATTGTAAAACTCCATTTTAATTTTTCCTATATCTTAATTTCTATGAAAGCTGCAGCCATGTCGTTTTGCACATAATTGGAGTACATTATTCCCTACATTCTTGCAAAAATTTACAGTTCATTTTCTGTAGGAGAGAAAACACCACACAAAGTGTGTTTTCTTATTGGTTTCAATATAAAAAGTCCTTTCTTTCTTTTTGCTTTATCTCAATTTCTATTAATGCTGCAGCCATGTCGTTTAGCACATGATTAGAGCACCTCATTCCCTACATTCTCATAACAATTTACAGTTCTATTTTGCAAAGGAGAGAAAATACTGTACAAAGTGTATTTTCCTATTGAATTAAATGTAAGAATTCCATTTGTTCTTTTTGCTATATCTCAATTTATATTAAAGCTACTGCTATGCCGTTTTGCACATAATTGGACTACCTCATTGGACTACCTCAATTTAAAAATTTCAGTTTTTTGGCAATATTTCAATTTCTATTAAAGCTATAGCCATGTCTTTTTCCAAAATATTTAGAGTATTTTATTTCCTACATTCTTGAAAAAATTTGCATCTTTATGTTGTGTAGAAGAGAAAATAACTCTCAAAGTTTGTTTTCCCATTGATTTGAGTGTTTAAACTCCATTTTTCCTTTTGCTATATCTTAATTTCCATTAAAGCTACAACCATGCTGTTTTGCACATGATTGGAGTGCCTCATTCCATACATTCTCACAAAAATTTAAAGTTTTATGTCTTATAGAAAAGAAAATATTGCTCAAAGTACTTTTTCCCCATTGATTTGAATATCAAAACTCCATTTTTCTTTTTGCTGTATCTCATTTTCTATTAAAGCTGCAGGAGTGCAGTTATTGTTGTGCAGGTGTGCAGTCCTCTATATTGTTGCAAAAATTTTGAATTCTATGTGTACAGGAGAGAAAATACCGCACAAAGTGTGCTTTCCCATTGATTTCAATGTAAAAACTGCACATTTCATTTTGCTATATCTCAATTTCTATCAAAGATACAGCCATGCAGATTTCCACATGATTGGAGTACCTTATTCCCTGCATTCAAACAAAAATTTACAGTTTTACATTATATAATAGAGAGAAAATATAGCACAAACTTTGTTTTTCAATTGATTTCCATGTAAAAACTCCAATTTTCTTTTTGCTATTTCTCAATTTCTATTAAAGCTACAGTCATGACATTTTGCACATGATTGAAATATCTCATTCGCTATATTCTTCTAATAATTCCCAGTATTATTTTGTATAGGATAGAAAATATAGCACTAAGTGTGTTTTCTCATTGATTTCAATTTCAAAACTCCATTTTTCTATATCTCAATTTCTATTAAATCTGCACCCATGCCGTTTTGTACATGATTGGAGTACCACATTCCCAACAATCTGGCAACATGTTATGATTCTATTATGTATAGGAGAGAAAATGTCACAAAAAGTGTTTTCCTATTGATATCACCACAGAAACTCTATATTTCTTTTTGCTTTATCTCAATTTTTATTGAAGCTACACACAGGCCGTTTTGCACATGATTGGATAACCACATTCCCAACATTCTGGATAAAACTTATGATTCTATTATGTATATGAAAGAAAATATCGTGCAAAGTGTGTTTTTCCATTGATTACAATGTAAAAACTCCATTATTCATTTTGCTATATCTCAATTGTTATTAACCTTCAAGCGCTCCCATGGGCTTCAAATTGGCGGACAAATTAAATAAAATTTTTTGCCACTGTAGCAGGACTGAATAAATGATTGGGACCAACTAGTATTCTCAAGTTGTATTTTTGGTCACAACTTGAAATTGAAATTTTTTTCCCAATTTGGAGCAATTCGTTTTGAAAGTAGCTGGGGTTGTGAAGGATTACACAAATGGCTATTCTGCTGCCTCACAAGTTCATAGGAAAGTGGTTTCCCATAGCAGGATTTTTGGGGCTTCTTGGCACAAAACACGTCAGATCCATGGTCTGACTATCTGGGTCCCACTATTGAGGTTTGAGCATCATGGTCCAACTAGTATCAGTTCATAAGTATCAGGGTCCTACTATCATGCTCCCACTGTCATAGTCCTAGGGTCAGAGTCCAAGTATCAGGGTCCCAGTATCGGGGTCCCAGTTTCATGGCCGAAGTATCAGGGTCTGAGTATCAGGGTTAAGATATCATGGTACCAGTATCACTGTACCAGATGCAAGGTCACACTAGGTCACATATAGTTTAGCTTCTCATTCTATTTCCTTTATATCTGTTTAATTAACTAGATTTGTAATGATGCTTTCTATAAACATTTAGTAAACTGCCATATGCAAAGAAAAGTGAGAGGATGCCAGTTTGCTGCCTTGCGAGCTTGAATGTCTTTCAAAAGAACGTGAGCACTGGAAGGTTAAAGCTACAGCCGTGATATTTTGCACATGATTAGACTATCTCTTTCCCTACATTCTCAAAAAAATTTACATTTCTATGTAGTATAGGAGAGAAAATATCGCACAAAGTGTGTTTTTCCATTCAGTTCAATCAAAAAACTAAATTTTTCCATTTTCTACATATCAATTTCTATTAAAGCTACAGCCATGCCATTTCACACATGATTGGAGTACATCATTCCCTACATTTTTGCAAAAATTTATAGGTCTATTATTTATAGGAGAGAAAATATCGCAAAAAGTATCTTCATTTTTCTTTTTGCAGTATCTCAATTTCTATTAAACCTACACCCATGCCGTTTTGTACATGATTGCAGTACCTTTTTCCCTGCATTCCTACAAAAAAATTACAGTCATATGTTGCATAGGAGAGAATGTATCGCACAATGTGTGTTTTCCCATTGATTTCAATGTAAAGACTCCATTTTCCTTTTTGCTTTAACCTAACTTTTATTAAAACTACAGCCATGCCGATTTGCACATGATTGGGTTACCACATTCCTAATAAAAGTTATGATTCTATTATGTATAGGAAAGAAGATATCACACAAAGTGTGTTTTCCCATTGACTTCATTGGAAGAACTCCAAACTTAAAGCTACAGCTACAGCCATGCCGATTTTCACATGATTGGAATACCTCAATCCCTACATTCCCACAAAAATTTACAGTTCTATGTTTTATAGGAGAGAAAATATTGCACAAAGTGTTTTTTCCTATTAATTTCAATGTAAAAACTCCATTTTTCTTTTTGCTGTATCTCAATTTCTATTAATGCTGCAGTTATGCCGTTTTGCACATGATTGAAGTACCTCATTCCCTAAATTCCTGCAAAAATTAACGGTTCTGTGTTGTATAGGAGAGTAAATGTCGCACAAATTGTGTTTTTCCATTGATTTTATGTAAAAACTCCATTTTTCGTTTTGTAATATCTCAATTTTTTTAAGCTACAGTCATGCCATTTTTCATATGATTGGAGTACGTCATTCCCTACATTCTCACAAAATGTTACACTTCTAAGTTGTGTAGCAGAGAAAATATCACATAAATTGTGTTTTCCTATTTATTTGAATGTTAAAGCTCCATTTTTCTTTTTGCTATTTCTCAATTTCTATTAAAGGTACAGCCATGTGGATTTGCCCTCCCAACCAATTTACTAATATGATCCTTCCAGTTTTCTTGGTTATTTAGAATTTTTCCAAGATTCTTATAGGTCCCAACTCTCTCAACCTTAACTAAAATTATATAGTATTCAAAATCAAGTAGCTCTCTAGATCTGGATATTGTAAGAATCCTACACTTCTTAAGATTCAATGGCAGTTCCCATTTTACACATCAATTGCATATCTTATTGGGATCCTGTTGTAACTGTGTAAAGGATGATAACCCCTCATCTAATACCCAGGCAGTAAATGTGTCATCTGCAAATAGTTCAAGGAAGGAACTAATTTCAAACCCTTTGTCATTCTCATAGAGAATGTACAACAAAGGACCCAAAACACTTCCCTGAGGTACACCTGATGTGGCTGGTTTCCATTCAGATGCACTACACCTGTACATTACCCTCTTTTTTCAATCAAGCAGATAGCACCTTACCCACTGAGTAACCTTACTATGTATCCCTATACTTGACATTTTTGAAATCAGCTTATCATGGGTACCATGACAAAAGCCTGTTAAAACTCTAAGAATAACACATAAATCTGCTTTCTGTTTTCTAAAACCCTCTGAATATAATCCACCTAGCAAGCCATTTGGGTATCACATGACCTCCATTTCCTAAATCCATGCTGATTGTTGCTAAGGATGCCATTGTTTTCCAGTTATCCCATAATATAGGAGAAGAGGATGTGTTCAAAAAAGTTGGATACACCACTCATTAATGAAACTTGTCTATAGCACTTAGGGTCTGCTGTGTCTCCTGACTTGAAAATTGGTACCACATTAGCCAGTTTCCATGATGATGGAATAATACCCATGACTAATGACTTTCAAAATATTTTCACCACGTAATAGCTAAGTATCCCTGAAAGTGGCTGCATAATATATGGAGAAATGCCATGAGTACCTGCAGCCTTATTAAAATCTGATTTGTTTAGTAGTTTCTCAATCCCCACCCTAGTTATAGTAACCTCATCCATTCCTCCTTGAGAATCACTATCAAGTACCAGCTGGAAGTTCCTCCTACTGGTTGCAAAGCATTTTGTAAATGCATCATTGAAACCACTTGCAATCATAAGACTATCATTAACTACATTTCAAGAACTATCTTTAACCACTGTATCCCAAATACCTCTTTCCTACACCTCTTCAGATACCCCCAAAAAGCGTTTGGATTGTTCTTAAGCCTGACTCCAAATATGTTTTAATGAAAATTCTTGTTACCATTCTTCTTATGCACTTTAACCATTTTCTGGGCCTTCTTATAAACTAACTCACTATTGGCATCCCTCCCTCTCCTAAGTGCATTCCTAGCCTTTTGCAGGTTCTGCAAAGCTACCTTTACCTCTTTTGTATACCATTCAGGAAAAGTATTATTCCTTATACTCTAAGTGGGGACAGCTAGTTGTTTGCCCTTCTCTAAAAGTGCTCGGAATCATTGTCAAGATTCCTCAACACCACAGGTATTATCAATGGTATAAAAATCATTTAACTCATATTCTGGATATGATTTAAAATATTCCCAATTTGCCTTATTGTATTGGTATGCCACCATGTGTGGTTCTCCACCCTTACCCCTGCATGGTCAGTAATTCCTTCAATGCACTCTACAGTGTTGATAGAGCTGGGCACATTTATAAATACTAAATCTAAAATTTATCCTTTATCATGTGTAGGCATTGTCACAATCTGTTCCAATCCATTACAGTACAGATGTTCCAAAAATAAGTTCAGAGCACCTCATAACTTGGAATTTGAAATAGGCTGAACACAGCCCTAATCCAACCCTGGAAAATTGAAGTCCCCTCTAAGAATTATAGTGGTACCTTCTCCTTTTGATACATATGCTCCAATGATTGTGACAGTCTTATAAGTTGCAGAGGATCATCACCTGGTGGATGATAGAAGCCAACTACATAAATTCCCCCACCATGAGAGCTTGCAGCATGACAACATACCATTTCACAATCTTCCTCATGTTGCAGTTCCCTAAAGCTCTCCAAGGATTTATCTATTGCTATAAAGACCCAACCCCCTCTTCCTGTTTCCTTATCCGTTCTATAAACTACAAATTTATCTGAGAAGATCTCTGCTGATTTGATGTCTCCCCTCAACCAGAATTCAGTGCCAATTATGCAATTATGATATCAGCATCTGATGTAGCAGCAAGAGTACTGAACTCAACCACTTTATTGACTATGCTTCTGCAATTCACAATAAGCAACGCCAATGGATCATTTACTGCTGAAGACTTACCTATCCCTCCCCAAATAATACCCTTCCTATTGATATTTTGTCTAAACCTGGCATAAGATGACTTTGTACCTTTCCTAAAAAAAAA
>JAAFCE010009127.1:10837506-10866809 GCA_013389805.1 Trigoniulus corallinus
TATAGGAGAGAAAATATTGTACAAACTGTGTTTTTCTATTGATTTCAATGTTAAATCTCCATTGTTCATTTTGCTATATCTCAATTTCTACTAAAACTACACTGATGCCCTTTTACACATGATTGGAGTACCTCATTCCCTACATTCTAGCAAAAATTTACTGTTTCCTGTTGAATATTAGAGAAAATATTGCACAAAGTGGTTTTTCTTATTGATTGCAATGTAAAAACTCCATTTTTCTTTTTGATATATCTTAATTACTATTAAAGCTACAGCCATCCAGTTTTTTACATGATTGGAGTGTAGTGTCATTGCACTACAGTACTCCACAGAATGCTTGTGCACATCATCATAGAGAATGCATTTTGTTGGATGTATATATTCTTATTTTTAATTTTGCAATTTTTAGATTTTTGAATTTGTTTCACTCGTGGCATTTATTCTACATTTTTAAATTTATGGAAAAACGGAAAACTTTAAGTCGGTTAATGTTATATTTAAAAAGAGAGATTTCCTTTGCATCTCATAATGAAAAGATGCATAATTTTATTGCTCCATAGTACAATATTATAATTTTTATCTTAGATGCAAGATATAGTTAAATCGTTAATAAAATACTTCTTTGGATATAATATTATATCTCACCACAGGATTAGACACAAGTCAAATATTCACTTCTATTTACACTCTGGGAAAATTATTTGAACATGCAAAAAATTTATGCAAATTTTAACTTAATATTTTAATAACCTTCATCCAACAAAGTGGTGACCCCCGGACGTGATTTACCACTGTGACGTGATTTACCCATGTGATGTAATTATTTTTTTTTGTGGGTGTTGTGTTGGCGAGTGGATACATATATCTTATTCAAGATACAGTGACACAACACCACAAAGATTGTGTTGATTTTTAGAAAATTATATATCTAATTCTTCAGAGAAGATATTCAATAATTTTTTTTAATATAATAATATTACATTTGTTGTGCTGCAATTTTTCATAATACCACACAACCATAATATTATTTCTTGCATTGATTTACATTTCGTTTTAAGGCAATTTGATGGTAAGGTTACTTTTTAAATTTTACATAGCTATAGTTTATGGAAGGTCCCAGTCAAGCCATGTATCCAGAATTTTTACCTGCAATGGAGGACGACAACAATTTAAAAACCATTCAACATGCAGGTTTTAATTTTTCAAACTTCCTAATTTCTGGGTTCATGACCCAGAAACCCGCATACCAGACTGGGAATGATAATAAGAAATTTGACCTCATTATTGATGTATTACCACCCAAGATTATTTTGGATGTCAGGGACTTAATTCTAACACCACCTCTAACAAACGCTTATAAAGGCTCAAAAGGCCGCAGTCACACAGTGCAGTTCCCCTACGCAGCAACCAAAGCTTCAAAAACTTTAGCACAATCTCCAACTCGGAGATCGAAAATTGTCTCAGTTGTTGCATCACATGCAACAACTGGCTGGTAGTGTAGGTTCAACTCCCGACTTTTAGCTGTTTTTGAAGGAAATTTTTTTGTCCTGACTTCCTAAGCAAGTTCGGCTCATCCTGGCCACAGCTGATCCTGATTCACCATTAGATAAATTGGAAGAGGTGGCTGACAAGATCGTCGAAGTCCTTGATCCTTCTTCTCAACAAATGAATTCCATCATGCCCTCATGCCTTATAGAAGATTCGTCCTTGCAACATTTTAATAACAAATTGTCTGAGATGGTGAAGCAGCTTGAGTCCCTCAGTTCTCAGGTTCAAGCATTTACGTCATCATCGACGTTTTCAGAAAGACGACATACTTCACACTCTCGTTCAAAATCACACCTAAGATACCATAAGTGGAATACTGACAATAGCAAAGACTGCTGGTATCACTGAACCTTTGGGATCAAAGCCCAAAAATGCGTCCCACCCTGCAAGTCGGCTCAGGGAAACGACTAGGCCAGTCATCCTGTGAGGTGCAGGATGATGAAGGCCATAGATGCAGTCACCATTTCTTTATTAAAGATTTGAAAAGTGGTTGTAATTTTCTTATTGACATGGGTGCGGAATTTGGCGTTCTGCCGAAGTCCAGAGCAAATTTAAAGTCCCTCACAGCGACCTTAAACTTCATGTGGCAAATCAAACTATTATAAACACTTTTGGTACTTGTTGCATTAGTTAAGATTTTGGGTTGAGATGGTCTTTTTCCGGGACGTTTGTTGTCGTGGATGTCACACATGCAATCATAGGAGCAGACTTTCTGGCCCATTTTATTTTAGTGGTGGATGTCGGCAGATGCAGACTCCATGACAGAGTCACAGATTTTGAAATCCCTGGCATTCAAGAACCTTGTCTTGAAGGATACCAGAGATTATCAAGCATCAGCCAAGACACAAATTCCCAGTAGAAAGAACTACTCCAAGCGTTTGTAAACATTACAATCCCACGTTTGGCTTCAACCAGTGTCACTCATTAGGAAGTACACCACATCATTACTACTGAGGGTACACTGGTGTATGCAAAATCAAGACGTTTGGACCCTGTCAAGCTCAAATTTGCCAAGAAGGAATTTCTAAACCTCCTTGAACTTGGCTAACTTCGACCTTCCTTGAGTCCATGGTCAAGTCCTTTACACCTTGTCAACAAAAACGACAAGTGGAGAGTAGTGGGTGACTTCCATGCACTTAAAGCACATACTGTACCTGATGGATACCCTATTCCCCACATTAAAGATTTCACTGCACAGCTTCACAGCATGTGTGTGTTTTCTAAAATTGATCTGGTTAAGGCATACCACCAGATACCGGTTGCATCAGAAGATATCTCCAAAACGGCAGTGACAACCCCTTTTGGACTATACGAATATATCAGGATGCCGTTTGGACTTTGAAATGCAGCACAGACCTTTCAGAGGTTCATGGATGCTGTCCTAGCTGATCTACCTTTTGTTTTTACCTACATCAACAACACACTTGTGGCCAGTCTGGAAGACACCATACATCAACAGCACTTGTGAAAGTTGTTTGAACGCTTACATAAATTTGGACTCATCACCAATGTCACAAAATGTCTTTTTGGCATTCCATCACTGGAATTTCTTGGACACACAGTAACCTCTGAAGAAATTACATTTCTACCACAAAAGGTCGATGCCATTCGAAGTTTTCCAAGGCCAAAATCTAGAAGATCTTCATGCCGTTTTCTGGATTACTAAATTTTTATCATCATTTTATCCCACATTGCGCAACGCTTCTTCAACCACTGTATGGCATGTTGTTAGGGTAAGCAAGTAAAAATGTACCACTCCTTTGGACCAAATCTTCCAATGAGGCTTTTATCAGAGCCAAAGATTTCTTATCTCAATCTGCATTGCTAAAACATCCTAACACAGCGCATGACACAAAAATTGCATTATTTATGGATGCTTCTAACATAGCTGCAGGTGCTGTTCTTCAGCAGTACACGAACAATACCTAGCAACCATTAGGCTTTTTCTCACGAAAATTCCAGCTAGCAAAAGTTAAATACAGTGCCTTTGGAAGAGAATTACTTGCTATATATATGGCCATCAGACACCTCTGGTATTTCCGTGATGGTCATCACTTCAATAGTTACAAGGATCATAAACATCTCACATTCGCTATGCATACCGGCCTAGATAAGCACTCACCTTGAGATGCCTGACATCTCGATTGTATTTTGGCATTTACTACAGACATCCAATATATTGAAGGTCCAGCAAACACTGTTGCAGATGCCTTATCTCGGCCCACCTTACATCAAATAAGTTTGCTATTAAAACATCTTTAGGTTGAAAATCTCTATTAGGAACAGCTAGCAGACACTACCTTTGAAGAATTACTTCAAAATCCACAGTCCTTAAAAATTCACCATGTGCTAATACCAGGATCTCCTTTTAGTGTATATTGTGATGTTTCACTAATGAGACCAAGACCAATCATTCCAAAATCTTTGCATCAGCAAATTTTTCATATTGATTTGAATGAAAAACTCCATTTGTCTTTTTACTATATCTCAATTCCTATTAATGCTACAGCCACGCCATTTTGATCATGATAAGAGTACCTCATTCACCACATAATTGCCAAATTTTATGGTTCTTTGTTGTATGGGAGAGAGAATATTGCACAATGTCTGTTTTAAAATTGATTTCAATATAAAAACTCAATTTTTCTTTTTGTTATATCTCAATTCCTATTAATGCTACAGCCACGCCGTTTTGAACATGTTAAGAGTACCTCATTCGCTACATAATTGCAACATTTTATGGTTCTATGTTATATGGGAGAGAGAATATTGCACAATGTGTGTATTCCAATTGATTTAAGGTAAAAACTCCATTTTTATTTTTGCTATATTTCTATTTTAATGAAAACTAAAGCCATGCTGTTTTACACATGATTGGACTATCACATTCCCAACATTCTGGATAACGTTATGATCCTATAACGTATAGGAAATAAAATAACACAAACAAAGTGTGATATTACATATATTTCAATTGAAAAACTGCATTTTTCTTTATTCTATATCTCAATTTCTATTAAAGCTGTAGCCATGCAGTTTTGCATATAATTGGAGTACCTCATTCCCTACATTATTTCTAATATTTGCTGTTCTGTTAGGTAAAGGAAAGAATATATTGCACAAAGTGTGTTTTTCAATTGATTTCAATGGAAAAACTTCATTTTTCTTTTTGCTATATCTCAAATTCTACTAAAGCTAGAACCTTGCCTTTTTGCATATGATTGGAGTACGAAATTCCCTACCTTCTGGATAAAAGTTATGATTCTATTACATATATGAAAAAAAATATAACACAAAGTGTGTTTTCCCATTGATTTCAATTTAAAAAATGCCATTTTCCTTTTTTCTATATCTTAATTTTTATTCAAGCTACAGCCAAACCATTTTGCACATGATTGGAGTACCACATTCCCTACATTATCACAAAAATTTACAGTTATATGTTTTATAGGAGGGAAAGTATCGCACAAAGTGTGTTTTCCCATTTATTTGAATTTAAAAACTCCATTATTCCTTCTGCTATATCTCAATTTCTATTAAGGCTACAGTCATTCCGTTTTACACATGATTGAAGTACAACATTGCTTACATTCTGGTCAAAATTATCACTTCTATCATGTATAGGAGTCAAAATGCACAAAGTGTGATTTACTATTGCTTTCAGTGGCAAAACTTCATTTTTTTTGCTATATCTAAATTTCTATTAAAGCTACAGCCAGGCCGTTTTGCACATGATAGAAGTCCTTCATTCCCTATATTCTCACAAAAATTTACTGTTTTATGTTGTATTGGAGAGAAAATATTATACAAAGTGTGTTTTCCTATTTGAATTCAATGTAAAAACCATTTTTCTTTTTCCTATATCTCAACTTCTATTAAAGCTACAGCCATGACGTTTTCCTCCAGATTAGAGTTCCTGTTTCCCTACATTCTAGCAAGAATTAACAGTTCTATGTTATATATGAGAGAAAATATCACCAAAAGTGTTTTTCCTATTGATTTCAATGTAAAAACTCCTTATTCTATATCTCAATTCTTATTAAAGCTACAGCCTTGCTGTTTTACACATGACTGGAGTACCACATTCCCAACATTCTGGATAAAAGTGATGATTTAATTATGTATAGGAATAAAAAATCGCACAAAGTGTATTTTCCTATTGATTTGAATGAAAAACCTCCATTTTTCTTTTTGCCACGCCATTTAGAACATGCTAAGAGTACCTATTGGGAAAATTTACAGCTCTATGATTTATAGGGAAGAAAATATCGCAGAATGTGTGTTTTCCTATTTATTTCAATGTAAAAACTCCACTTTTCCCTTTTGCTATTCCTTAATTTATAATAATGCTACTGCTATTCCGTTTTGCAAATGATTGGAGTACCTCACGGCCTACATTCTCAAAAAAATTTAACAGTTATATGTTGTATTAAGGAGAAAATATCGCACAATGTGTGTTTTCCTATTGATTTCAATGTAAAAACTCCATTTTTCCTTTTGCTATATCTTAATTTCTTTTAACCTACAGCAATTCCGTCTCGCACATGATTGTAGTACCTCATTCCCTACCTATGCACAAAAATTTACAGCACTATGTTTTACAGGAGTGAAAACATCACCCAACGTGTCGATGTAAATACTCCATTTTTCTTTTTCCTTTATCTCAATTCTATTAAAGCTACAGCCATGCCGTTTTGCACATTATTGGAGTTTCTCATTCCCAACATTCTGGATAAATGTTATGATTTTGTTATGTGTAGGAAAGGAAATATATCGCACAAAGTTTGTTTTCCCATTTATTTCAATTTACAAACTTTATTTTGCTTTTTGAAATATCTGAATTTCTATTAAAGCTACAGCTATGCCGTATTTCACATGATTGGAGTAATTCTTTCACTGCATCATCAAAAAATATTTGCAGTTATATATATTATAGGAGAGAAAATATCGCACAAAGTTTGTTTCTCCATTGATTTTAAAATAAAAATTTCATTTTTCTTTTTGCTATTTATGAATTTCTACTAAAGCTACAGCTATGCCGTTTAGCACATGATTGGAGTACCACATTCCCTACATTATGGATGAAAGTTATGATTCTGTTATGTATAGGAAAGAAAATGTCACACAAAGTGTGTTTTCCTATTGATTTTAATTTAAAAACCCCTTTTTTTCTTTTTTATTTCTCAATTGCTATTTAAGCTACAGCCAAGCCATTTTGCACATGGTTGGAGTACCTCATGTCCTACATTCTTGCAAAAATTTACAGTTCAATGTTGTATAGGAAATAATGTAACGCAAAAAGTTATTTCCTATTGATTTCAAAGTAAAATATCCATTTTTCTTTTCGCAATATTTCAATTCTATTGAATCTACAGCCATTCCGTTTTGCACATGATTAGAGTACTACATTTCTAACATTCTGTATAAACGTTATGATGCTATTATGTATAGCAAAGAAAATATCGCACAAAGTATGTTTTCCTAATGATTTCAAAGTAAAAACTCAATTTTTCTTTTTCCTATAATTAAATTTCTATCAAAGGAACCCCTATGCCGTTTCTGGCCAAAATTTGTAGTTCCATTATGTATAGGAGGCTAAATGCACAAAATGCGTTGTCCTATTGACATATCTTTTTGATATATCTAAATTTCTTTTAAAGCTACAGCCATACAGTTTTCCACATGATTTGAGTACCACATTTCCTACATTCTAGCCAACACTTGCAGTTCAATCATGTATAGGAGACAAAATGGAAAAAAGTGTGTTTTGCTATTGATTTCAATGTAAAAAACTCATTTTTCTTTTTGCTGTATCTCAATTTCTATACAAGCAAGAGCCATGCCGTGTTGCATATTATTGGAGTACCTCATTACTTAAATTGTGGCAAAAGCTTAGGGTTCGATGTTGTATAAAAGAGAAATTTTTGCACAAAGTGCTCTTTCCTGTTGATTTCAATTAAAAAACGCCATTTTTTGCCATATATCAATTTCTATTAAAGATACAGACATGCTAATTTGCACAAATAGGGTACATCATTTTATACATTCTTGCAAAAATTTAAAGTTCTACGTTGTTTAGGAGCTTGTGTTTTTCTCATTGATTTCAATGCAAAAACTTCATTTTCCTTTTTGAAATATCTCAATTTCTATTAAAGCTACACCCATGCCGTTTTGCATATTATTGGAGTACCTCATTCCCTAAATTGTGGAAAGACTTTACAGTTCAATGTTGTGTAGAAGAGAAAATATCGCACAAAGTGTGCTTTTCAATTGATTTCACTGTTTAAACTCCATTTTTCTTTTTTGCTGTATCTCAATTTCAATTTAAGCTACAGCCACGCCGATTTCCAAGTGATTAAAGTACCTCATTTGCAACATTCTTGAAAAAATTAACAGTTTTGTGTTGCATAGGAGAGAAAATATCACGCAAAGTGTGTTTTCTCATGGATTTCAATATAAAAACTCTATGTTTCTGTTAGCTTTATCTAGATTTTTATTAAAGCTACAGCCTTGCCATTTTGCACATGATTGTATTACCTCATTCCCTACATTTTTTTCAAAAATGTATAGTTCTATATTGTATAGGAGAGAAAAAACACAAAAAGTGTTTTTTCCCATGGATTTTAATGTAAAAACTCAGAAATTCATGATTTTATATCTCAATTTCTATTAAAGCTACAGCCATGTCGTTTTGCTAATGATTAGAGTAAAACATTCCCAACATTCTGGATAAAAGTAGTTATTCTATTATGTATAGGAAAGAAAATCTTCCACAAGGTGTGTTTTGAAATTGATTACAATGTAAAACCTCCATTTTTCTTATTGCTATATCTCAATTTCTATTTAAGCTACAGCCATGTTGTTTCGCAGATGATTTCGGTACTTCATTCCCTACATTCTCACAAAAAATTACAGTTCTATGTTGTACAGGAGAGAAAATATCACACAGATTGTGTTTTCCTATTGATTTCAACTTAAAAAATCCATTTTTCTATTCACTATCTCTGAATTTCTATGAAAGCAAGAGCCATGCCGATTTACACATTATTGGAGTATCTCATTCGCTACATTCTTGCAAAAATATACAGTTTTATGTTGTATGAGAGAGGAAATATCGCACAATGTGAGTTTTCCTATTGATTTCAATTTAAAAACTCCATTTCTCTTTTTCCTATATTTCAATTTCTATTAAAGCTTCAGCCATGACGTTTTCCACATAATCAGGGTACCGCATTCCCTACATTTTGGCCGAACTTTGCAGTTCTATTATGTATAGGAGACTAAAGGCACAAAGTGTGTTATCCTCTTGATTTTAATGGAGAAACTTAATATTTCTTTCTGCTATATCTCAATTTCTATTAAAGCTGCAGCCATGCAACTTTCCACATAATTGGAATTCCTTATTCACTTCATTCTTGCAGAAATTTACAGGTCTATGTTGTATAAGAGAGAAAATATTACACAACGTGTCTTTTCTAATTGATTTTCAAAATCACTAGATGGCGTCGATTTTATGTTGATGTGTCTTTTTTGGTTCTTTATAATAAATTGCGTTTGGAATAGGTTTTCTTAAATTGAAATAATTTTTGGGACTCTTACGTTTTTGTTAGCCATCTTGTGGGCACTATTAGGGACCAATTTGGCAGTTTGGGAATAGATTTTTTTCCAACATATTTCAAGCTCTCTCAAGTTCAAGTTAAGCCTTTTGCTGGTCATCTGCTGCAACAGTTGTTTTGTTTTTCAATGTTAAGAGCTCCATTGTAGAATATGACTGCTTTGGACGAACCCAGGATGTTGGCTTCACTGCTGCATGGTAGACAAGCCATTGTCATTTTGCAATATTGTCATATATTAGTGAGTGTGGAAATTTAGTTGAGGAATGGCCCCACAAGGATCATGCCTCACTTGTGGTAAGGATATCTATCCATGGAGCATGGCTTTAAAATGCTTGATTTGTCTGTGCAAATCACATATTGATTGCATTAATGTAATGGCATCAGATGCACCACTGCTGGCTTAAATTTCAAATGTTGGAGTTGCCTATTGTAGCATGGTGAAAATACACAAATAATGGCTGGACGACAGGCAGATATTTTTACCTCTCCATCAATGGAAGTGCCAACGTTGGCACCTGAATTTTAGACCCTGCTGGTATCTGTAGTATCAAGGACAATTACAGAGAGCCTTGCCCCATTATTGGAACTCAAACAGGTCCTAAAGGAGTACATGACCTCTAATAATGATATCATGAAAGAACTTAACCACATATTCTCAGAGCTATCAGCCTTTCGTGCTGAGATGGCGGCTGCAGTAACTGCAAGGAAACCCAGTATCTCATTTGCTGAGGTCGTATCTAGAGACAGGACTAACACCAGCAGAGATACAATGGCTTTGTACAATGACAATAATTGTAGGAACTCTGTAAAACCATATGGAGTTGAATGGCCAATTAGAGTTTCAGGGCCCTCTGCTTCCACATGCTCTAGTGGTCCTGTTAGGCGCCATAGAGCAGCCCAGCCACCACTGAAATGCACTGGTACCTCCTCCTCCCTCCATGCATTACCTAAGTTGCCTTCTATATGATTTTTTATTACCTGACTGAATCCAGATGCTTCACATCAAAAAATTTATGAACAACTTTCTGAACTTAGACAGGGTTGCCAGGGCTTAATTGCCCAATTAAATGCAAAGCATGACTCATATTCATCATTCTATGTTAATTATATTGGCAAGGACCCAGATTCGTTAATGTCAATTGAGCTGTGGCCAGAAGACACACTCATTAAGATGTTTGTTGGCCCAATACATGATTCAAAGATGAAATCTAAATCTAAGGTTTCCAGCAGGAGAGAGTGTACCCCTCCAGTTTTTGACTTATAATGACTCCACATAACATTAAAGTATACTATCAAAATGTTAGAAGATTATGTTCAAAAAGGGATACTTTTTTTTGCCAATATTTCGTTGACACATTATGATAATGCAGTGTTGTCAGAAACGTGGCTTTCTGGGGAGATCACCTCAGATTCATTCTTCCCACCTGAATATTTGGTCTTCCGGCAGCATAAGTCGCCCTCTTATTTTGGTTGAGGCCTACTGGTGACCATAAATTGTAGGACTCAGGGCAATGACTTTAGTGTCTTCCCAAGTTTTTGTATACAAGACCATGTGTTGGCAATATCGTTAAATCCTACCAACCAAGGCAACTTAACATTAGTAGCCTGTTATGTATCTCCTGCCCTATCAACATCTGGATTTACGTCAGTGATGCATGCACTGACAATTAAGTTCACTGCACTGTCCTAAGTGATTGTGGTGGGGGATTTTAATGTCCCTCACATTGATTGGTCAGGGGCCACACCAAATTATTGTAGCACTGCACAAACAGCCAAGGCAAGGTCATTGATAGCACTTTCTTCATTTACTAACCTCCCTCAATGAAATTCTATTTAAAACAGTATGGGTCGACTGTTGGACCTATGTTTCTCACATATTCAAGGTGTGATAAGTTAGGCAACACTTCCCCTCTCTAAACTGGACACATATCATCCAGCATTAATATGTTCATTTGAATGGACACCCCAGAGGGAGGGATATTCCCAGGAAGAACATGTGTATTTTGATTGGTATGCTGGAAATTTCATCAAATTATATCATAACTTGTCAAACTTCCAGTGGGAATAACTACTGCAAATTCGAGATCCAGCAGCGGCTGTTCAGGACTTTTATTTGATTCTGTGGTCAGAAATAGCAGCTTTTGTTCCTATAAAATGTAGAAGGGAACGTCACTGTCGTTACCCTTGCTGGTTTAGTGCTGAACTTATTAGACAGATAAAATGGAAGAGACGTCTTTTTTTCAAAAAATAAAACGTGCCTCTCTCTTTTCCATAAACAGCGATTCTTGAGGGCAAGAGCAGAGGTGAAACAATTGCTAAGCCTTGCTCGCCAGGGGAACTTAGCAAAGCTGCTCTCTGTGAAAAACGTGCCCCAAAATTTAATGGCTGGTTGGAGGAGGCTGACAAAATGTAGAGATGAGGGGCTATCTCTTCACTAGCAAAATCAGTAGGTATCTCATCCTGTTCAGGATTTCAACGCTTTTATTGAACATAATTCTGAGATGCAAAGGGCGTTCATGCCGATAACTAATATAATGGACTATCCCTTTTCAATTCCATCAGCAAAGGATAAATTAGAAATAAATGAAATACTATGCAGCAAAGTAAAGATAGCAATTAATAAGTTATAGCTTTCCCTTGCATCTGGACCTGATGGGCTCCCTCCATTGCTTATAAAGGCATATCCTGACATTTTATCTCCTGTTCTGGCAGGACTATTCTCAAAATGTTTGCAAGGGCATTGCATCGCTAATATCTGGCATATGACTCAGGTTTCAACAATCTTCATGAAGGGGTCTCACTGTGATGTACAAAGTTACAGACCAATATCAATTCTCTCTTCTATAGCAAAGATTCTGGAATGAATCATTGCATTGAAATTTGCTCTTGGGAGTACCCCATTTTTAAACACTGATCAGCATGGCTTTTTCAAATGGAGGTCCACCTAGACTAATCTGCTAATGCATCTCGACTGGATAAATAAGGCGTTTGAAGTAGTTGGGACAGTTGGATACAATCTATTTAGATCTTTCCAATGCATTTGATCAAATTCCAATACCTCTCCTAGTATGGAAATTGTCTGAATATGGGGTTACAATTAATATGTTCGGTATATTACAGCACTATTTGAGTGCAGGTGAGAAGATGATTAGGGTAGGCCATTCTGTTAGTGGGAAAACATATATTCAAGAGGTGGGTTTGCCACAGGGTAGGGCACTCAGTCCAATCCCATTTAACATCTTTTTGAATGACCGTTATTCTACCATCCCAAGTGGTGGTATGAATTTAGCTTTTGCCAATGACTTGAAGCTCAGTCTGATATTGACTGATAATGGGTCAGTAAAATTGCTGAATGACTCCCTTACCTTGGTTGAGCACTGGCTTACCTACAACAATTTGATTTTTAATCATAATAAAACTTCAATTATAATGATCATTTAGATATGGACTCCTGTGGTTTATCCATATACCTTCAGTGATGGCACACTAATCCCAAGGAATGATGCAATTCGTGATCTATATATTTGGCTGGATTAAAAATTGACGTTCTCACAACAGGTACACAATTTATATTTAAATGTCAGGAGAGCCTATCATGCCATCTTCTACAGGAAAGGAATTCAGAGCACCCCAGCCTTGCTGACTGTGGTATTTCATGCTCTAATTCGACCTGTAGTTTCGTACTGTATCATCTGTTGGTCTGTGTCCAGCCTATCCCATTTGGAGAAGCTAATGAAAATACATGATAGAGCTTTAGGGTTGAGGAGCTCTACCACCAATAATGTTAAGAGAGGCCACTGTGGGGCTAAAAAAATTACCATTATTGAAAGTCATACCATATTCATGTATACTTTGGTTGTTTCACTTATTTTTAAATAAGATAGACTGCTCTCCCCTACTCTGTGCAATAGACATCTCAGTCCCAAGTCACTCCTCTAGACCGTAACTTTTTTTAAATATACAGGCGATAGGAATAATCATCTCTATATGGCACAATGGGATTTCAAAAACTTAGACCTCACCATTGATAAAGACCTTCCAAAACAAAGTTACATTCTCGCCTCCATAGTGAACTTCAGAGTGCAGGCATCTAGTTCATTAGCTCAATGACATTATGAATACTGCTACGCTAGACCTATTTGATCTAATTCAATTACTTGCATTTTAGTTGGATCCACCCTTTATCTCACGTATTGGTCATATTATTGGACTATGATTTATAAATATTTTATGAAGTTTGTTATAAAATTTATATATTGCTGGATCACTTTTAATAAGTATATCAATTTCATGTTGCAGGTTATGAGTTGTTTAAAATTTTCCCTTTATGTTTTTATTTTGCAGTCATATTTGTCCTGTAAATCTTGTATTTCTCTTGTATCATCTGTTGTTATAGGTGTATTTAGGGTTTTATATTGCCCATCCCATACCCTACTTGAGGGCTTGCCTGTGTAGGGGATGTTAAGCATATGAAACATTAACATTTTAATGTAAAAACTCCATTTCTCTTTTTGCTATATCTCAATTTCTATTAAAGCTACAGCCATTCCATTTTGCACATGATTCGAGTACCACATTTATAATATTCTGCAGAAAAGTTATTACGCTATTATGTATAGGGAAGAAAATATCGCACAAAGTGTGTTTTCCTATTAATTTCAATGTAAAAACTCCATTTTTATTTTTTCTATATCTCAATTTCTATTAAAGCTGCAACCATGCCATTTAGCATATCATTGGAGTACTTTATTCCCTACATTGTCACAAAAAATACAGTTCAATGTTGTATAGGAGAGAAAATATTGCACAAAGTGTGTTTTCCCCTTGATCACAATGGAAAAACTCTATTTTTCTTTTTGTTGTATCTCAATTTCTATTCAAGCCACAGCCATGCCGTTTTGCACAGGATTTGAGTACCACATTCCCATCATTCTGAATTAAAGTTATGATTCTATAATGCATAGGAGAGAAAAAATCGCTCAAAGTGTGTTTTCCCAATGTTTTGAATATAACAACTCCATTTTTCCTGTTTCTGGATCTCAATTTCTAATAATGATACAACCATGCCGTTTTGCACTTGATTGGAGAACCTCATTCCCTAGATTTTTTAGAAATTTACAGTTCTATGTTTTATAGGAAAGAAAATATAAGACAAAGTGTTTTTTCCCATTGATTTCAATGCAAAACCTTTATTCTTTTTGCTATATTTAAATTTCTATTAAAGCTACAGCTGTGACGTTTTGCACATGATTGGTTTACCTGATTCCCTACATTCTCACAAAAATTGACAGTTCTATGTTTTATATGAGAGAAAATATTGCAGAAAGCATGTTTTCCCATTGATTTCAATGCAAAAACTCTATTTTTCTGTTTGCTATATCTCACTTTCTATTAAAGCTTCAGCCAGGCCGTTTTGCGCATGATTGAATTTCCTCATTTCCTACATTCCCTCAAAAATTTACAGTTCTATGTTGTATAGGAGAGAAAATATATCACATAAAGGGTATTCCTATTGATTTCAATTTAAAAACAATTCTTTTTCCTAAATCTCAATTTCTATTAAAGCTACAGCATGCCGTTTTGCACATTATTGAAGTACCACATTCCTAACAATGTGGCTTAAAGTTATTATTCTATTATGTATAGGAAAGAAAATATCACACAAAGTGCCTTTTCCCATTGATTTCAATGTAAAAACTTCATTTTTCATTTCGCTTTATCTCAATTTCTATTAAAGATAAAGGCATGCCAATTTGCACATGATTGGAGTACCACATTCCCCAAATTCTGGATAAAAGTTAAGGGTCTATTATGTATAGGAAAAAAATATCGCACAACGTGTGGTTTCTGAGTGATTTCTATGCCAAAACTCCATTTCTCTTCTGGCTTTATCCCAATTTCTATTTAAGCTACAGCCATGCTGGTTTGCACATGATTTGAGTACAACATTCCCAACATTCTGGATAAATGTTATTATTCTATTATATATCGTAATGAAATTATCACACAAAGTGTGTTTTCTTTTTGATTTCTAAGCAAAAACTCCATTTTTCTTTTTACTGTATTTTAATTTCTAATAAAGCTACAGCCATGCTATTTTTCACATGATTGGAGTTCTTCAACAGCAACATTTTCACAAATATTTATAGCTCTATTTTGTATAGGAGAGAAAATATCGCACAAAGTGTGTTTTCCCAATGATTTAAATGTAAAAACTCAAGTTTTCTTTTTTATAAATCTCAAATCCCATTAAAGCTGCAGCCATGCCGTTTGCACATAATTGGAGTACCACATTCTCACAATTGTGGAAAAAAGTATGATTTTATTATGTATAAGAATAAAAATATCACACAAAGTGTGTTTTTCTATTGATTTCAATGTGAAAATTGAATTTTTCTTTTTTCCCTTATCACTCTTTCTTTTACAGCTACAGCTATGCCGTTTTGCACATGATAGGAGAAGCTTATTTTCTTTATTCTCACAAAAATTTACAGTTCTATTTTCAATTAGAGAGAAAATATTGCACAAAGTGTGTTTTCCTTTTATTTCAATGTGAAAACCATTTTTCTTTTTGCTATATCTCAATTTCTATTAAAGCTACAGCCATGACGTTTTGCACCAGATTGGAGTTCCTTATTCCCTACATTCTTGCAAAAATTTACAGTTCTACAATGTATATGAGAGAAAATATCCCACAATGTGTGTTTTCCCATTGATTTAAATATAAAAACTCCATTTCTTCTTATTGCTATATGTCAATTTCCATTAGAGCTACAGCAATATTCTTTTTTAAATGATTGCAGTACCACTTTCCAAAGACTCTGGATAATATTGAAAATATTGCAAAATATGTGTTTTCTGATTGATTACAATGTAAAAACTCCAGTTAGCTTTTTGCTATATCTCAATTTCTATTAAAAGTGCAGTCTTGCCGTTTTGCACATGATTGGAGTACCACACTCCCTACATTCTTGGCAAAATGTGCAGTTCTATCATGTATAGGAGACAAAATGCATAAAACGCGTTTACCCATAGATTTCAAAAGAAAAACTCTATTTTTCTTTTTCCTATATCTCAATTTCTATTAAAGCTACAGCCATGCCGTCTTGCACATAATTGGATTACCTCACTCCCTACATTCTAACAAAAATTTACATTTATATGTTGTAGAGGAGAGAAACTTTCACACCTACTGTGTTTCCCATTGATTTCCATGTAAAAACTCAATTTCCATTAAAGCTCCAACCATGCCGTTTTGACCATGATTGGAGTACCACACTTCCAACATTCTGGATCAAAGTTATGATTCTGTTAAAGTTAGGAAAGAAAATATCGCACAGTGTGTTTTCCCATTAATTTCAAAGCCATTTTGCCATTTTGCAAATGATTGCAGTGCTACATTCCCTACATTCTGGCAAAAATTTATAATTCTGTGATGTACAGGAGAGAAATCGAACAAAGTATGTTTTCTCATTGATATGAATGGAAAAACACTATTTTTTTTGCTATATCTGAATTTCCATTAAAGATACAGCCATGCCATTTTGCACACGAATGGAGTACAACATTCCTTACATTGCGGTGAAAGACTTTAGCTCTATAGCGCATAAGAAAGAAAATATCACTCGAAGATTGTTTTCTTATTGATTTAAATGGAAAACTCTATTTTTCTTTAGGTTATAGCTCAATTCCTTTTAAAGCTAGAGCCATGCCGTTTGGACATGATTGGAGTACCACATTCGCTACATTCTGGAAAATATTTACAGTTCTATTATGTATCGGAGAGAAAATATTGCACAAAGTGGGTTTTCACATAGTTTTCAATGTAAAATCTCCGTTTTTATGTTTGCTATATCTCAATTTCTATTAAAACTACAGCCATGCCGTTTTGCACATGATTGGATTACCTCATTCCCTACATTCTTGCAAAAATTTACAGTTCTATGTTGTATAGGAGAGAAAATGACGCACAAAGTGCATTTTCCAATTGATTTCAATATAAAAACTCCAATTTTCTTTTTGCTGTATCTCATTTTTTATTAAAGCTGCAGCAATGCCATGTTGCACATGATTGGAGTATATATTCCCAACACTCTGGATAAAGGTTATGATTTTATTATGTATATGAGAGAAATTATGGCATAAAGTGTGTTTTCCTATTGATTTCAATGTAAAAACTCCATTTTTCTTTTTGCTATATCTCAATTTCTGTTAAAGCTATGGCCATGGCATTTTGCACATGATATGATTTCCACATTCCCGACATTCTGGCTAAAATTTACTGTTTTATCATTCATAGGAAATAAAACCCACAGAGTGTTTTTTTCCCATTTATTTCAATCAAAAATTTTCATTTTCCTTTAGCTATATGTCAATATCTCTTAAAGCTAGAGCCTTGCCATTGGGTACATGATCGGAGTACCATATTTCCTACATGGGGGCAAAAATTGACAGTTTAATGAAGTATAGGATGGAACGTTTTATGGAAAGTATGTTTTCCTATTGATTTCAATGTAAAAGCATCATTTTTGTTCTTGCTGTATCTCAATTTCTTTTAAAGCTACAGCCATGCCGTTTTGCACATGATTGGAGTATTACATATCCTATATTGTGGCAAAAATTTACAGTTCTATTATATATAGGGAAAACCGCACAAAGTGTGGTTTGTGCCATAAACTTTTTTTGAAATATCTCCATTTCTATTGAAACTACAGCCATGCCTTTTTGTGAATGAATGAAGTACCACATTCTCTAAATTATGGGAAAAATTTATGGTTCTGTGATGTTTAGGAGAGAAAATAACGCAAAATGTCTTTTTTCACACATGCATAGCCACATTCCCTGTATTTTGGCAAAAATTTTGTTTTCTATGATGTATAGGAGTGTAAATAACGCACAAAGTGAGTTTTCCCATTGATTTCATTGAAAAAAATTAATATTTTTGAAATATCTTAATTTCTACAGTTATGCCCTTTTGCATAGGCATAGAGTACCACATTCTCTAGATTCCGGCAAAAATTTACAGTTCTATGATTTACAGGAGAGAAAATACTGCTCAAAGTGTGATTTTTTTATTAAAATTTTTGCAAAACTTAAATTTTTAATAATCTCCAGTGACGCCATTTTGCAATTGAAAGGAGTGCCACCCTTCCTACATCCTGGCGAAAAGTTACAGTTGTAAAATGTACAGGTGAGAAAAACATGCACAAAGTTTTTTTTCCCATTTATTTTAAAGGAATAACTATATTTTTTTTGCAATATCTCGAATTTCTATTAAAGCTGTAGCTATGCCGTTTTACAATGGCAAGAACTACCCCATCCCCTTCACTCTGGCAAGAATTTACTGTTTTTGATTTATGTGATTTCCTATTGTGTTTTCCTATTGATTTCAATGAAAGAATTTCATTGTATTATAATATCTCAATTTCTATTAAAGCTAAAGCCATGCCATTTTGCAAAGGAAAGGTGTAGCACATTCTCTAAATTTTGGCAAATTTTACAATTGTCTGATTTTTAGTAGAGAAAATAACGCATAACATGTTTTTTATACATGGAGTACTGTATTCCCTACATTCAGAAAAAAATTTATAGTTCTATGATGTATAGGAGAGGAAATACCACACAGTGTTTTCTTATTGAATTCAATGGGAAAACTTCATTATTTGTAATATCTCAATTCTATTAAAGGATAGCCGGGTGTGGAGGTTAAGAACCTGCAGACCCGACCCTGCCACTAGCGGGAGGAGGGTTTGATGACGATGATGATGATTTTACTATGTCTCAACTTCTATTAGACATACAGCCATGCCATTACAGCCAGAGTACCTCGTTCCCTACATTCTTTCAAAAATCTACAGTAGTATGTTGCATAGGAGAGAAAAATATCACAAAAAGTGTGTTTTCCCATTGATTTCAATATAAAAACTCCATTTTTCGTTTGCTATATCTGAATTTCTATTAAAGCTACAGCCATGCAATTTTGCACATGATTGAAGTACCTCATTCCCTACATTCTAGCAAATATTTACAGATTTATGTTGTATAGGAGAGAAAATATTTCACAAAGTGTGTTTTTCCATTTATTTCAATGTAAAGACTCCATTTATCTTTTACATACATATCAATTTCTATTAAAGCTACTACCGTGCCGATTTGCACATGATTGGAGTACCACATTGCCAAAATTCTGGATAAAAGTTAAAATTCTATTATGTATAGAAAAGATTGTGTATTTGACAAAATGAGTATACTCATTGATTTCAATGTAAAGTCTCCAATTTTTTTTTTTGCTATATCTCAATTTCTTTAAAAGCTACAGCCGTGCTGTGTTGCAAATGTTGTAGAGGAGAGAAAAAATCGTCAGTGTGTTTTCCGATTGATTTTAAAGCTACAGCTATGCCGTATTGCACATGATTAGAGTACCTGATTCCCTACATTCTTGCAAAAATTTACAGTTCTACGTTGTATTTGTGAGAAAATATCGCACAAAGTGTTTTTTCCCATTGATTTTAATGGAAAAACTCAATTTTTCTTTTTGCTGTATCTCAAATTCTATTAATGCTGCAGCTATGCCTTTTTGAAATGGTTGGAGTACCTCATTACCTACATTCTCAAAAAAATATTAAGTTCTTTGTTTATAGGAGAGAAAATATCGCCCAAGGTGTGTTTTCCCATTGATTTTAATGCAAAAACTAAATTTTTAATTTTGCTAAGTTTCAATTTATTTTTAAGCTACAGCTATGCTGATTTGCTCATTATTGGAGTACCACATTCCGAACATTTCGGATAAAAGTAATGATTCTTTTATTTTTACGAGAGAAAATATTGCAAAGTGTGTTTCCCATAGATTTCAAAGTATAAAGTCCTTTTTTCTTTTTTGCTATATCTTAATTTCTATTAAAGCTACAGCCACACTGCATTGCACATGATTGTAGTACCTCATTCCCTACATTCTCAGAAAAATATACAGTTCTATGTTGTATAGGAAAATATAAAAATTTTGCACAGTGTATTTTCAAATTGATTTTAATGTAAAAACTCCATTTTTCTTTTTACTGCATCTCAATTTCTATTAAAGCTACAGCAATGCCGTTTTGCACATGGTTGGAGTACCTCATTCCCTACATGTTATGGATATATTGTATATAGGAAAGAAAATATCACACAAAGTATTTTTCCCATTGATTTCTAGAGATACACCATTTTTGTTTTTGATATTTCTAAATTTCTATTATAGCTAAAGCCATGCTGTTTAGCACATGACTGGAGTACCACATTCCTAACATTTTGAATAAAAGTTATGATTCTATTATGTATAGGATTGATAATATCGGACAAAGTGTGTTATCCATTGATTTTAATGTAAAAACTTCATTTTTTATTTAGTTATATCTCCATTTCTATAAAAGCTACAGCCATGCCATTTAGCACATGATTGGAGTACCACATTCCCAACATCCTAGATTAAAGTTATGATTCTATTATGAATAGGAAAGAAAATATATTTTACAAAGTGTGTTCTTCCATTGATTTCAATGCAAAAACCCAATTTTTGTATTTACTATATCTCAATTTCTATTAATTCTTAACCACGCTGTTTTGCAGATGATTGAAGTACCTAATTCCCTAAATTCTCACAAAAATTTATAGTTGTACGTTGTATAGGAGAAAAAATGCCATGCCATTTTGCATTCAATACCATTTTGCATATGACTGGAGTACTACATTCCCAAAATTCTGAATAAAAGGATTGATTTTATTATTGATTGGATAGAAAGTATTGCACAAAGTGTTTTTTCCCATTGTCGTATTGCACATTATTCGAGTACCACATTCCCTACATTATCACGGAAATTTACAGTTCTATGTTGTATAAGAGAGAAAAAATCGCCCATCATGTGTTTTCCATAGATTTCAAAGTATAAACTCCACTTTTCATTTTGCTATATCTCAGTTTCTATTAAAGCTTAAGCCATGCGATTTAGCACATGATTGGAGTACCTCATTCCCTACATTCTTTCAAAAAGTTTAGTTCTATGTTGTATAGGAGAGAAAATATTCACATAAGTTGGGTTTTCCTATTGATTTCATTGTAAAAATTCCATTTTCCTTTTGCTTTTTCTCAATTTTTTTAAAGCTACAGCCATGCCGTTTTGCTCATGATTTGAGTACCTCATTCCCTATATTCTCACAAACACTTACAGTTCTGTGATGTATAAGAGAGAAAATATCTTACAAAGTGCTTTCTGATTGGTTTCATTTTAAAAACTCGATTTTTCATTTTCTTAAATCCCAATTTCTATTAATGCTACAGCCATGCCGTTTTGCACATGATTGGGACAACACAGTCCCAACATTCTGCTTTAAAGTTATGATTCTATTATGCATAGGAGAGAAAATGTTGCCTTAAGTGTGTTTACTATTGATTTCAATTTAAAAACTCCATTTTCCTTTTTGTAAATCTCAATTTCTATTAAAGCTACAGTCATGCCATTTTTCACATGATTGGAGTACCTCATTCCCATACATCCTCGCCAAAATTTACAGCTCTATGTTGTATAGCGGACAAAATATCATACAAAGAGTGTTATTCCTATGATTTCAATGTAAAAATTCCATTTTTTTCGCTATATCTCAATTTCTGATTGAAGTACCTAATTCCCTACGTTCTTGCAAAGATTTACAGTTCTGCATTGTATAGGAGAGAAAATATTTCACAATGTGTGATTTCCCATTGATTTCAATGTAAAGAATCCTTTTTCCTTTATAGTATATCTCAATTTCTATTATAGCTATGGCCATGCCGTTTTGCACATAATTGGAATACCTCATTTTCTACATTCTCAACAAAATTCACAATTCTATTCGATATATGAAAGAAAGTATCACACAAAGTGTGTTTTTCTATTAATTTTAATGTAAAAACTCCATTTTTCTTTTTGCTATATCTCAATTTCTATAAAATCTAGAGCCATGGATTTTGCACATTATTGGAGTACCACAGTCACAACCTTCTTAATAAAAGTTATGATTCCATTATGTATAGGAGAGAAATATCGCACAAAGTGTGTTTTCCAATTGATTTCAGTTTTTTTAAAGCTACTTCTATGCCGCTTTGAACGTGATTGGAGGGCAAAATTCCCAATGGTATGATTCTTTTATGCATAGGAAAGAAAATATCACAAAATGTGTTTTTTCCCATTAATTTAATGTAAAATCTTCATTTTTTTACCATGGCGCTTTGCACATAATTGGAGTACCTCATTACCTACATTCTTGCAAAAATTTATAGTTCGATCTTGTATACAGAAAAAATATCGCACAAGGTGTGTTTTCATGTTGATTTCAATTTAAGAACTCCATTTTTCTATATCTCAATTTCTATTAAAGCTACAGCTATGCCATTTGGCACATGATTGGAGTACTACATTACCAACATCACACAAAGTGTATTTTCCAATTTTTGAAATTTAAAATCTACATTTTTCTTTTGACTATTTCTCAAATTCTATGTAAGCTACAGCCTTTTTGTGATGCACTTGATAGGTGTACCTTATTCCCTACATTCTTGAACAAATTACAGTTCTATGTTGTAAAGAAGAGGAAATATCACAGAAAGCGTGGTTTCCTATTAATTGTAGTTTAAAAACTCCTCTTTTGTTTTTGCCATTCCTCAATTTCTAATAACGCTAAAGCCATGCCGTGTTGCTCATGATGGTAAAACCTAATTCCCTACATTCTTGCAAAAAATTACAGTTCTATGTGGTATGGGAGAGAGGGACCTCCCGTGTGGTGACTGGAAAGTGATTAGATGCTTTTCCCTCTTCCTGAACCATGTATTGGCCAATGCAACACCATGAGCTCTTGCTGTCTCGAGGACCTTTTGCCCCTGTATGTTGATTTTCTGATACCCAAATCCCCCATGTACCTCCTCATAACCCAGTCAATTCTTTCCCTCATGTGCATTAATGTCACCCCCAATAATTAGTCTCTCATTTCCCTTGCCCTGACTAATGGTGGTGACTAATGACTGTACCACCTCATCAAAATCATTCCAAAAGTCTGCTTTGAGTGTTTCACCTAGGCCTGGTTGGGGGGCATATACACTTATGAGGTGGAGCATTATACCCTGCCAGGCTACAGTAACTAGCATTAACCTACTACTAATTCTCTTAACTGAGGTGACCCCAAGCTGCAATTCGCAATTTAATACAATGCCCACCCCATTTTGTCCCTATACACTAGCTGCATAGATCAGTTTGAATCCCTTGCCAAGAGAGCTTGATCGGTTCCCCTTCCACCTTGTCTCTTGGAGGAATGCCACACTGATCTTCCTATGCTTGATGGGTCTCAACTAATGAAAAGTTATGATTCTATTATGTATAGAAAAAGTTTTTTGCACAAAGTGTGTTTTTCCTTTGATTTTAATGTAAAAACTCCATTTTTCTTTTTGCTATATGCGGCTATATTTTGATATATTTTGCTATTTCTATAAAAGCTACAACTATTCATCTTTGCACATGATTGGAGTACCACATTCCCAACTTTCAGGATAAAAGTAATGATTCTGTTATGTATCGGAAAGCAAATATCACACAATGTGTGTTTTTTCATTGATTTCAATATGAAAACTCCATTTTTCATTTTTCTATATCTCAATATTTATTACAGAGTAATAGCCAAGCCGTTTTGCTCATGATTGGAGAACCACATTTCCAAAAAAACTGAATAAAAGTTATGATTCAATGTTGTATAG
Source organism: Trigoniulus corallinus (assembly GCA_013389805.1). Classification (NCBI taxonomy): domain Eukaryota; kingdom Metazoa; phylum Arthropoda; class Diplopoda; order Spirobolida; family Trigoniulidae; genus Trigoniulus; species Trigoniulus corallinus. The sequence goes on from JAAFCE010009127.1 coordinate 10,861,426, forward strand.
AAGATAAAGTATTGCACAAGGTGTTTTCTTATTTATTTCAATGTAAAAACTCCAGTTTTCTTTTTGCTATATCTCAATTTCTATTACAGTTACAGTCCCTGCATTCTCGCTAAAAATTACAGTTCTGTGTTGAATTAGAGCTAAAATATCATACAAAGCGTGATTTCCCATTAATTTAAATGTAGTCTCCATTGTTCTTTTTCCTCCATCTTAATTTTTTTAAAGCTACAGCCATGCCATTTTGCACATGGTTGGGGTATCACATTCCCAACATTCCAGGTAAAAGTTATTATTTTATTATATATAGGAATGAAAAATTTCGCAAAGAGTGTGTTTCCCATTTATTTCAATGTAAAAACTCCATTTTTCTTTTTTGCTATATCTCAATTTTTATTAAAGCTGCAGCCCTGCCGTTTTTCACATGATTGATGTACTACATTTCTTACATTCTGGCCGAATTTGCAGTTCTATCGTTTATAGGAGGGAAAATGTGCAAATTGTGGTTTTCCATTGATTTTGATGGAAAAATTTCATTTTTTCACTATATGTCGATTTCTATTCAACTTACACCCAGGCCGTTTTGCACAAAATTGGAGTGCCTCATTCCCTACATTCTTGCAAAAATTTACAGTTCTATGTTGTTTATGGGAAAAATATCACCCTTCATATTTCTTTTTGCTATATCTCAAGTTCTATTATAGATACAGCCATGTCGTTTTGCACATGATTGGAGTACCTCATTCCCTACACTCTCCAAAAAATTTACAGTTCAATGTGTTGATTTCAATTTAAAAACTCCATTTTTTTCTTTGCTATATCTCAATTTCTATTAAAGCTGCAGTCATGCCATTTTGCACACGATTGGAGTACCACATTTCCAATATTCTGGATAAAAGTTATGATTCTATTATGTATATGAAAGAAAATATCGCACAGAGTGTGTTTTGCCATTTATTTCAATGTAGTAAAAACTCAATTTTTCCTTTTGCTATATTTAAAATTCTTTTAAAGCTATAGCCATGCCGTTTTGCACATGATTTGAGTACCTCATTCCCTACATTCCCTTCTCTCCCTATCATTCCCTACATTCCCTACATTCCCTTCATTCCCTACATTCCCTACTCTCCCCCATTCCCTTCAGTACTATGTTGTATAGGAGAGAAAATATTGCACAGTGTGTTCGCCTATTTATTTCAATGTAAAAACTTTATTTTATTTTTTGCTATACCTCAATTTGTATTAAAGCTACAGCCGTGCCATTTTGCACATCATTGGAGTACCGTATTCCCTACATTCTCCCAAAAATTTGAAGTTCTTTGTTGTGTAGGAGAGAAAATATCGCACAGTGTGTTTATCATTGATTTCAATGTAAAATCTCCATTTTTCTTTTTGCTATATTGTCGCCTTCCTGGTAAAACATTATTAAACAACATTTTTTTATTTTCACTTTTTTCCTCATTATATTCTGCACATTGAATATCAGTTAGTGGTGTAATCAATTTTATCATTCATTAAGAAGTTATTTTATATTTTAATGTTAAAAATATTAAATATTATCGTAAGTGCCCTTTTTTTCGAAATTTATCATAAGTGACAACATTTGGCCGCTTTTAAGCAACAACCTACAATTTTTGTTTTTAAGCAACATTTTTATGGTGCTTATGGTATAAGTTGGTGCTTACAATATCCCTTCATATGATGAGCTATTTAGCAAACTTTTTTTATTTTTTTTAGAAAAGATCTGGCTAAAAAATATATTTAATCCATATATGAAAGGTATACAATTACGTATAACAGTCCTGCAGTTAGCCCATCCCCTCATGGAACGTTTTAATGAGCCTTAAACCTGTTGTTAACATTTCCTTATTGCAGTGGTTCTAAATCATTTTAAAGACAGGGAACACTAAACTGACATTTTACTAGCACAGAATACTTACAATTCAACATAAACTCTAATGCAGGTTGTACACCTTCTACACTTGGTATTTACTAATATCATCATACCCTTATTATGCCTGTGGAAGGATCAGGTCTGTGGGTTCTACACCTCCACACTCGTCTATCTCTCCCCCAGTTTTCCATCCAACCCTCACATTGCCACATACTTATGGATAACCAGTTCCCAAATCTGCTTTGGTCTACCCTTGCCCCTTGTGATACTAACCACCTGCATTCCTGGAACTAACCTAAATAGCTCCTCTTTCCGTGTTCACATGACGTGTCCATACCACCTCAACCTATTCTCCCTCATTTTTTTGGCAATGTCCACCATCCCAGGTTACCACTAATATGCTTATTCCTAATTCTGTAAGCTCTCGACACACCACACATGTGCCACAGCATTGGCATATCAGCTACTTGCATTCTAATTACATAGCTCATCCTCATTGCCCTGCACTCTCATCCATATAGCATAGCTGGTCTAACCACTGTTCTGTTGAACCTCCCTTTCAACTAGATTGGGATCCTTCTATCACACAGAACACATCTTGCCTGTCGCCACTTTAGTGACCCCTTCCCCCATTGATTCTTTGGGTCACATCAGAGTATCTCTTCATTCCGTTATTTGTGCATTAATTTTTTTTTTGGAACACTTGAAGCGGTTTTGCAAAATATTCTTTGAGAACCTATGCCTTATTGAATTTATTGTACATCATCATCGAACCCTCCTCCCGCCAGTGGCAGGGTCGGGTCTGTGGGATCTTAACCTCCACTCCCGCCTATCCCCATCCAGGTCCCTCGCCACCCCGCATGTCACCATGTCCCCCTGCACCACCTGCTCCCACATCCGTTTTGGTCTTCCCCTACCTCTGGAGCTCCCTATCACATGCATACCCATAATGGACCTAATGAGCTCCTCCTCCCCTCTCCTCATCGCATGCCCATACCACCTCAACCGCCTCTCCCTCATCTTTTCCACAATGTCCCCCACCCCCAAGCTACCTCTAATGTAATCATTACGGACTCTGTCAGCTCGGGACACCCCTGTCATGTAATGCAGCATTCGCATCTCAGCCACCTGCATTCTCCTTTCATGGTTCTTCCTAACTGCCCAACACTCTGAGCCATATAGCAAAGCAGGCCTAACGACTGTTTTGTAAACTTTACGTTTTAACTTTATGGGGACCCGGCGGTCGCACAGGACACCACTTGCCTGCCTCCACTTCATCCATCCGGCATTAATCCTATGGGTCACGTCTGAATCTATCTCCCCATTGCTCTGGAAAACTGATCCTAAATAACGAAACTCTTGCACCACTGGTATACCCTCACTGCCACAGCGGATCTCACCTCCTTGCCCCTGGCCACTAAAATTGAAAGCTAGGTACTCTGTCTTCTTCATCTTTAATTTAAGACCCTCTCTCTCCATTGCTGTCTTAATGTCCTGTAGGCACTTTTGTGCATTCTCCTTGGACCCCTCAAGCTTCCCCACGTCATCAGCAAATACCAGGCACTGAGCGACCCATTCTCCTACTCCTGTCAGCAGCTCATCCATTACTAGAGTGAATAGATATGGGCTAAGTGCTGACCCTTGATGCACACCAACCTGGACGTTGAAGCAAGCAGTGTTTCCCCATGCTGTCCTCACCCTAGCAATGGAGCCCTCATACATATCCTGCACTATCCTAATATGGCCTTCATCAACTCCTTTCTTCTTTAAAACACTCCATAGCACCTGTCTAGGGACACTATCATATGCCTTCTCCAAGTCAATGAATACTGCATGGAGGTCCTTCCTTGCTGCTCTATGCTTCTCTATCATTTGCCATAGAATAAAGATTGGTTCCATGGTGGACCTACCAGGCATAAACCCAAATTGGTTTCCTCGGACCCTAGTCTGGGCTCTGAGGCGACATTCTATGACTCGCTCCCACAGCTTCATAGAATGGCTCATTAGCTTTATGCCTCTATAGTTTCCACAGTCCTGGGCATCACCTTTCCCCTTGAACAGTGGAACTATCCAACTCTCACGCCATTCAGCTGGCATCCTGTCACCATTTGCTAACTTATTGAAAAGCTTCCCTAGCCATGTGATTCCTGTAGCCCCCAAGGTGTGCCAAACATCAATGGGGATCCTATCTGGGCCAACCGCTTTGTGACCTTTCATTCTTTGAAGGGCTGTGACTATTTCCTCTGCCCTCACAATGTTCACTGCCTGTGTAGTTATTGGGATTCTGTCTGTGGTTTCTGCATGGGTGGTAGTATTAAAGAGACCATGGTAGTATTCCTCCCACCTTTTGATTACCTCTGCTGGTTGGAACAGGACCCTACCATTAGTATCCTTGACTGTTATAGCCCTGGGAACATCTTTACTAGTTCTATCCCTGGTCTTGGCCAGTCTAAAAACTGAATTCTCTCCTTCCCTTGTCCCCAACTTTTCATATATGGCCTCATACTTCTGGTACTTGGCCAAGGCAATGGCCCTCCTAGCATGTTTCTTTGCCTGAACATAGTCTGTCTTTGAGGCCTGATCCCCTATTTCCCTCCACCTATTGAAAGCTGCCTTCTTAAGTTTTATGGCAGTTTCCACCTCCTCATTCCACCACCAAGTCTGCCTACCCTGATATGTTCCTCCTATTATAGCCTTACCTAACAGTGCCTCTCCACAACTCCTAATCTTCCTAGCAACCCTGTCCCACATGGCATTGGCTGACCAATCCCAGTCCCAGTCTACCTTGCTGAGAACCTCCTGCTGGAATTCCTCTGCCTTGGTGGGCAATGTCCACCACCTAATAACTGATTCTCCTTTCCAGGTATGGCTCCTAACTGTCCCCTTCATTAGTAATTCTATCATAAGCAGCTTATGGCCACTTTCCTTCTGAATGTTCTCACTGGGTAGTGCCCAGCAGTCTTGGATCTCAGCCCTGTGCTGCTTTCTAACCATGAAAAAGTCTATTTGGGACCTCCCCTGTGGTGACTGGAAAGTGATTAGGTGCTTTCCCTGCTTTTTAAACCATGTATTGGCCAATGAAAGGCCATGTGCTCTTGCTGTGTGAAGGACCTTCTGCCCCTCAAGGTTGATAATACCATATCCACATCCCCCATGTACCTCCTCATATCCCTGACCATCATTCCCAACATGTGCAATAAAGTCACCCCCAATAATTAGCCGCTCATTTCCCCTGCCCTGTCTAATTGTGCTGTCAGCTGACTGAACCACCTCATCAAAAACCTGCCAAAAAGCTTCTTTAATATTGTCACCCAGGCCTGCTTGTGGGGCATATTCACTTATGAGGTGGAGCCCTATACCTTTCCAAACTACTGTAACTAACATTAACCTGCTGCTAACTCTCCTAACTGAAGTTATCCCCTGCTGCAAATCCCTGCTTAATATATTACCCACCCCATTTTGACCCCCATCACTACCTGTGTAGATCAGCTTG
>JAAFCE010009127.1:10880491-10901184 GCA_013389805.1 Trigoniulus corallinus
CATGATTGGAGTACCTCATTCCTTACATTCTCATAAGAATTTCCAGCTCTATGATGTATAGGAGAGAAAATATCGCCAAAGTGGATTTTCTTATTGATTTCAATGTAAAAACTCTACTTTTCTTATTGCTATATCTCATTTTCCATTAAAGCTACAGCCATGCCGCTTTGCACATGATTGAAGTACCACAGTCCCAACATTCTGGATAAAATTTATGATTCTATTATGAATATGAAAGAAAATATCGCAAAAAGTGTGTTTTCCTATTGATTTCAATGTAAAAACTCTATTCTTCTTCTATTTATATCACAATTTCTGAGGATCACTAGGTCACGCTGGTTGGACGAGCATCGTTTTACTCTGTTTTTGAATACTTGAAAACTTTTTCTGGATGAAAGCTGCCTTTTTCAAGGCAGTTTTAATTTAACGTTATAGCAGAAGGTAGGGCTAAGTGTGAGGTTTATGTTTAGTGAGAGGGGAACTTATTGTGAGGTTGGGAATTAAAGCCTAGCTATGTGTGACTGGTTCTACAACTTCTGTCATCTGCATTGGTAGTGACAACACTGCAATTGCAGCGTCACAGAGATCTCCAGAGCTTCATTTATTGATTGAATGATTAGTTTGTGGGGTGGGGTGTAAGCCAGGTAGCCATAACAGATCAACCCCTTGGGAGGCTGCCTGCAGGAGGTAGGTGAAAGGACGAGGAAGAGGGTTAATTTGCAGTGCCCATTGTTAATTACTAACCACCCAAGTTGGTAATGACGTGGGTGTGCGCTGCTTAACTTCAGTGACCTCATGGGAACTGGTGTGTCCAACGCAATTATTTTTATTAATATCTATCATTGTTATCTTTTATTATTATCTTTAATCTTTCGTATTATTATTATAATTTATTATAATTATTTATTAGTTTTATTAGTATTATTAGTGTCATTTGCAGTCCTAGGATTGTATTTATACAGTGTAGGGTGTGAGTGGTGTTTTGTCATGTGAGTATGAGACCTCTGCTCAAATGACAACAACAGAATAATCCTTGAGTGTCTTATGTGGTGTAGGATGACACCCCCCTCTGGTAGCCCTGTCGCTGTTCTGCAGGTTGTAGGCATCTGGCTGGGGAGCCCCAGCAAGAGCTGTCCCACAGAGTAGGGGGCTAGGCTAAGGTTAGGGACATGGAATATGGGGACCGTTGCAGAAAAAACAGCGGAATTAATAAACACCCTGAAGCATAGAAGGGTTAGCATAGCCTTCCTCCAATAAACGCATTGGAAGGGGAACCGATCGTGGACACTGGGGGAAGTTTTAAAATTATTATTCAAAGGTTGTGAGGAGGGGCATAATAGGGTAGGTATTGTATTGAGTAGGGAATTGCAGCAGTGGATCTCCACAGTCCATAGAATGAATTGCAGGTTTATTCATGTTACCATAGTATGGTAGTGAATTTGGCTCCACCTCATCAGTGCTTATGCTCCTCAAGCAGGATGTGATGAGGCCACCAAAAGGGATTTCTGGTGGTATTTTGATGAGGTGGTATAGTCAGTAGATAGCAGACTTAGACATGGTAAGGGATCTGTTTGTCTGATTATTTGAGGGGACTTCAATGGCCATGTTTGCATGGAAGGACAAAGATATGTGGCTGTTCATGGGGGATGGGGGTATTACAAGCTCACAACTGAGGGACAAAAAGTCCTTGATACAGCACAATCACATGGCCTTGCATTGGCCAATACTTGGTTTCAGAATAGGGAAAAGCACCTCATCACCTTTAAGTCACCCCAGGGAAGGTCTCAGATTGATTTCTTTATTGTCAAGATACAGCATAGGCCAGAGATTTGTAATTGCTGGGCACTTTCCATTGAGGATTTCCAGAAGGAAAGTGGGCATAAGTTACTCATGATGGACGTACTTGTGAGGGGTGCAGCTAGGAGTCATCCATGGAAAGGTGAACCAGTCATTAGGTGGTGGAAGTTACCACCAAATGCATATGAATTCCAGCAGGAGATTATTAGCCAGGTGGACTGGGATTGGGAAGGGTCAGATGATGCCATGTGGAACAGGGTGGCCAGGAAGATTACACAATGTGGAAAGGCTATGTTTTGCTCAGCTAGAGCAGGAGGATCATACCAGGGTAGGCAAACTTGGTTTTGGAAGCAACCATTCATCAAAAGAAAGCAGCTTTCCATAGGTGGCAGGAGATGGGGATAAGGGTTCAAAGACAGTGTTTATATAGGTAAAAAGGCATTCTAGGGGGAGCATTGCACAGGCCAAACACCAAAAGTATGAGGCTTTATATAAAAGCTTAGGGACAAAAGAAGGTGAGCAGGAAGTTTTTTGACTAGCCAAAACCAGAGATAGATGCAGTAATGATTTCATCAGGGTGATAACAATCAAGGATAGAGATAATGGGGTCCTATTCCAGCCAGAATAGGTAATGAAGAGGTTGGTGGAATATTACTGCAATCTCCTAAACACAGACGCCATTGAAATGGTCATGAACAACATCCCTACCACTGCAGTAGCTGTGGACTTTGGGAGTGGGGCAGATATAGTCATGGTCCTCCATAAGATGAAAGGACACAAAGCATTAGGTCCTGATTAAATTTCCATTGACGTTTGACATAGCTTGGGAACCACAGGAAGTACATGGCTGGGGAAGCTTCTCAATAAAATAGCCAGTGGTTACCGAATGCCATCTGCATGATGGGAGAGTGGGACTGAGAGTGGGACTGATGCCCACGACTGTGGGAACTATAGAGGCTTTAAGCTAAAGAGCCATTCTATGAAGCTGTGGAAGAGGGTCATAGAATGTTGCTTAGAAATCCTACTAGTGTCCAAGTAAACCAGTTTGGGTTTGTGCCTGGTAGGTCAAAAATAGAAGCCATCTTTATGCTATGACAGATGGTGGAGAAGCATAGAGCAGTAAAGAAGGACCTGCATGCAATCTTTGTAGAACTCAAGAAAGCCTATGATAGTGTCCCTAGGCAGGTAGTATGGGATGTTCTAAGACAAAAGCGAGTGGATGAAAGGCATATCAGAATAATAAAGGATATGTATGAAGGTTCCACCACTTCGGTGAGGACAGCATGGGGGAATACTGGTGGCTTCATGCTAAAGGGTGGGCTTAATCAAGGATAAGTGCTCAGACCTTATCTCTTTGCTTTGGCAATGGATGACCTGATGACAGGAATAGGGGTATGTGCCCCCCAGTGCTTGGTATCTGCTGATGATGTAGGGAGGTTAGAGGAGTCCCACGAGTAGGTTCAACAGGGCTTGCAGGACATTACAACAGCAATGGCAAAAGGTGAAAGTGAACATGAAGAAAACAGAGTACTTAGCTTTCAATTTGGGTGGTCAGGACCAAGGGGGGGTAGTTTGTTGTGGAAATGGGGAGCTACTTGCAGTGAAACAGTTTAGGTATCTAGGATCAGTTATTCAGAGTAATGAGGCAATCGATGCAGGGTCAATGCAGGATGGCAAAAGTGGAGACAGGCAAGTGGATTACTGTGTGACCACAGAGTCCCAATAAAGGTTAAAGTAAGGTTTACAAAACTCTAGTTATGACCGCCATGCTATATGGATCTGAGTGCTGAGCAGTGAGGAAGTACCGCGAGAGAAGAATGCAAGTGGCCAGGATGCAAAAGCTGCATTTCATAAGTGGGGAGTCACGTGGGCTTATTGATGCAGTATATAATGGTGCAGAGGGTGGTAGGTTGCATCAGGAGTAGGGGAGACCCAAGCAGACATGGGAGCTGGTGATACAGAAGGACATGGTGGCATGTGGGGTGGATGGGAGCCTTATTGAGGATAGGTGAGTGTGGAGGATCAGAACCCAAAGACCCAACCCTGCTATAGGCGGGACAAGGTAGTGATGATGATGATGATAATTATAATGCAATATCTCAATTTGTATTAAGGCTGCAACCAAGTCGTTTTTCACATGATTGGAGTACATTATTCCCTATATTCTCAAAAAAAATTACATTTCGATGTTGTATAGGAGAGTAAACATTGCACTAAGTGTTTATTCCCATTGATTTCAATATAAGAACTCCATTTTTATTTTTGCAATATCTCAATTTCTATTAAAGCTACAGCCATGCCAGTTTACACATGATTGGAGTACCTCATTCCTTACAATATTAAAAAAAATTACAGTTCTATGTTGTAAAGGAGAAAGAATATCGCACAAAGTGTGATAACCTATTGACTTCAATGAAAAAACTCCATTTTTATTTTTGCTATATCTCAATTTCTTTTATAGCTCCAGCCATGCCGTTTTATACATTATTGGAGTACCTCATTAACTTCTTTCACCAAAAAATTTACAGTTCTATGCTGTAGAGAAGGTATCACACACAGTATGTTTTCCTATTGATTTAGTTGTAAACACTCTTTTTCTTCTTGCTATATCAAAATTGCTATTAATGATACAGCCATCCCATTTTGCAAATGAATTGAGTACCTCATTCCCTACATTGTGGAAAAAAATTTACAGTTCTATGTTGTATAGACTAGAAAATATCGCACAAGGTGTGCTATCAAATTGATTTCAGTGCTAAATACCATTTTTTTTGCTATACCTAAATTTCTACTAAAGCAACAGTTATGCCATTCTCTTTTGATACAGATTTGCAAAAATTTAGAGTTCTATGTTGTATAGGAAAGAAAATATTGCACAAATTCTTTTTTTTTCTTATTGACTTCAACGTAAATTCTCCATTTTTCTTTTTGCTACATCTTAATTCCTATTAAAGCTGCAGCCATGCCGTTTTGCACATGATTGGAGTACCTCATTCCATACATTGTGCCCAAAATTTTAGGTTCTATTATGTATAGGAAAGAAAATATTGCACAAAGTGTGTTTTCCCATTGCTTACAATGGAAGTACGTGATATTTCTTTTTGCTATATCTCAATTTCTATTATAGCTACAGAAATGACGATTTGCAACAGATTGGAGTACCTCAATCTTTATATTTTTTGTAAAAACTTAAAGTTCTATGTTGTATAGGAGAGAGAATATCGCACAAATTGCGTTTTCCCATTAATTTCAATGTAAAAACTCTATTTTTCTTTTTTCTCTATCTCAATTTCAATTAAAGCTACAGCAATTTCATATTGCACATGATTGGAGTACTACATTTCCTACATTCTATCTAAAATTTGTTTTTCTATTATGTATAGGAAAGGAAATATCACAAAAAGTGTGTTTCCCTATTGATTTCAATGGAAAAAGAATGATATATCTTTTTGATATATCTCAATTTTTTTAAATGCTACATCCATGCCGGTTTGCACATGATTAGAGAACCTAATTCTCACAAAAATTTACAGTTCTATTCTGTTAAGATTATAAAATATCGCACATAGTGTGTTTTCTCATTCATTTCAATGTAAAAACTCCATTTTTCTTCTTCCTATATCTCAATTTCTTTTAAAGCTACATCCATGCTGTTTTGCACATGATTAATGTACCACATTCCCAACATTCTGAATACAACATATGATTCTGTTATGTATATAAAAGAAAATATCGCACAAAGTATTTCTTATTGATTTCAATGAAAGAACTCCATGTTTGTTTTTGCAACATATAAATTTCTATTAAAGCTACAGCCACGTGGTTCCCTACATTCTCACGAAAATTTGAAGCTATATGTTGTGTAGGAGGGAAAACATTGCACAATGTGTTTTCCCATTGATTTCAATGAAAAAATTCAATTTTTATTTTTGCTGAATCTCAATTTTTTTTTAAAATTGCAGCCAGGCCATTTTTCACATGATTGGAGTATTGCATTCCCTACATTCTGGCCAATATTTGCAATAAATGCACAAAGTGCGTTTTTCCACTAATTTCAATAGAAAAACTTCATTTTTCTTTTTGCTATATCTCAATTTCTATTATAGCTGCAGCCATTCCGTTTTTCACAGGGTTGGAGAACTACATTCCCTTCATTCTTTGTAAAATTGGTTGTTCAATTATGTATAGGCAAGAAAATATGGCACAAAGTGTGTTTATCCATTGATTTCAATGTAAAAACTCGATTTTTCTTTTTGCTATATCTCACTTCCTATTAAACCTACAGCCATGCCCTATTGCATATGATTGGAGAACCTCATTCCCTACATTCTCACAAAATTTTACAGTTCTATGTTCTGTATGAGAGAAAATATCGCACAAAGTGTGTTTGCCTATTGATTTTAATGGGAAAACCCCATTATTTTCTTTTTTGCTATACCTCAATTTCTATTAAAGCTACAGCCATGCTGCTTTGCGCATGATTGGGGTGCTACATTCCCCGCACTCTGGACAAAATTTAATATTCTATTATGTATGAGAAAGAAAATATCACAAAATGTGTGATTTCCCATTGATTTGAATGTAAAAACCTTTTTTCATTTTGCTGCATCTCAATTTCTACTTATGATACAGCTATGCAGCTTTGCACCTGATTGGAGGACGTCAATTACATTTCTATGTTGTATAGGAGAGAAAACATCACACAAAGTATTTTTTTTTTGTTAATTTTAATGTAAAAACTCTAGTTTTCTTTTTACTTATTCTCAATTTCTTTTTAAGCTGCCGCCATGCAATCTAAGTTCCAGAGTGTTTTCCTATTGATTTTAATGTAAAAAGTCCATTTTTCTTTTTGCTGTATCTCAATTTCTATTAAAGCTACAGCCATGCCGTTTTGCACATGATTGGAGTACTACATTCCCTACATTCTGGTTAAAAGTTATTATTTTATTATGTATAGGAAATAAAATATTGCACAAAGTGTGTTTTCCCATTGATTTCAATGTAAAACTCGACTTTTCATTTTGCGATATCTCAATTTCTTTTAAAGCTACAGCCATGCCGTTTAGCACATGATTGGAGTACTACATTCCCTACATTTTAAATAAAAGTTATGATTCTATTATGAACAGGAAAGAAAATATCGCACAACGCGTGTTTTACTATTGATTTCAATGTAAACACCATTTTTCTTTTCCTATATCTCAATTTCAATTAGGGCTTCAGCAATTCCATTTTTCACATGATTGAAGTACCTCATTTCATACATTCTTACAAAAATTTACATTTCTGTGTTTCATGCGAGAGAAAAAATCACACGAAGTGTATTTTCCAAATGATTTCATTTTAAAAATTCCCTTTCTCTTTATATATATATTTAAACTTCTAATAAAGCTACAGCCATGCTGTTTTGTGCACGATTGGATTTCCACATTCCCAACATACATCATAAAAGTTATGATTCTGTCATGTATAGGAAAGAAATTTATCACACAAAGTGTTTTCTTATTGATTTCTATACAAAAACCTTATTTTTATTTTTGCTGTATCTCAATTTTTATTAAAGCTACAGCCATGCCATTTTGCACATGAATGGAGTACCTTATTCCCTATATTTTTGCAATAAATCAAAGTTCTGTCTTGTATAGAAGAGAAAATATCTCACAAAGTGTTTTCACAATGATTTCAATGTAAAAATTCCATTTTTCTGTTTGCTGTATGTCAATTTCCATTAAAGCTACAGCCATGCCGTTTTGTATATGATTGGAGTACAACATTCCCAACATTCTGGATGAAAGTTATGATTCTAGTATGTATAGTAATGAAAATATTGTATAAAGAGTGTTTTTTTATGGATTTCTATGCAAAACTCCGTTTTTTTCCTATATTTCAAAGTCTATCACTGCTATGACCATGCCATTTTGCACATGTTTGGAGTACCTCATTCTTTCCTTTCTTGCAAAAATTTATAGTTCTATTTTGTACAGGAGAGAAAATATTAAATAAAAAGGGTGTTTTCCCGTTGATTTCAATATATAAACTCAAGTTTAAAGCTACAGCCCTGTCATATTGCGTATGATTAGAGTACCACATTCCCAACATTCTGGATAAATGCAATGATTCAATTATATATAGGAGAGAAAACACTGCACAAAGTGTGTTTTCACATTGATTTCAATGTAAAAACTTCATATTTCTTTTTGCTATATCTCACTTTCTATTAAAACTACAGGCTTTCCACTTTGCACATGATTGGATTACCTCACTACCAACATGCTGGATATATATATATAAAGTAAATATCTCACAAACTGTGTTTTCCCATTGATTTTAATGTAAAAACTCTTCACAAACTCTTCAAAAACACTGCACAAAGTGTGTTTTCACATTGATTTCATTGTAAAAACTTCATATTTCTTTTTGCTATATCTCAATTTCTATTAAAACTACAGGCTTGCCACTTTGCACATGATTGGATTACCTCACTACCAACATTCTGGATATATATATATATAAAGTAAATATCTCACAAACTGTGTTTTCCCATTGATTTCAATGTAAAAACTCTTTTTTCTTTCTGCCATGTCTCAATTTCTATTAAAGCTGCAGATTTGCAATTTTGAACATGATTCGAGTCCCTCATTCCCAACGCTCTCAAAATATTTAATGGTCTAGGTTGTAAAGGGGGAGAATATAGCACAAAGTGTGTTTTCCTATTGATTTCAATGTAAAAACTACATTTTTTTTTTGCTTTATCTGAATTTCGATTAAATCTACAGCTATGACCTTTGCACATGATTGGAGTATATCATTTCCTACATTGTCAAAAAAATACAGTTCTATTTTGGATTGGAGAGAAAATAATGCAAAAAGATTTGTTTTTCATTTATTTCAATGTAAAAACTACAATTTTCTTTTTGCTATATCTTAGTTTCTGTTAAGGCTACAGCCATACTGTTTTGCACATGTTTGGAGTACCACATTCCTACCATCCTGGATACAAGTTATGATTCTATTATTTATTGGAAAGAAAATATAGCACAAAATGTGTTTTCCAAATGATTTTCATGTAAAAACTCCATTTCTCATTTTGCTATATATTAATTTCTATTTTAGCTACAGCCATGCCGTTTTGCATATTATTGGAGTACCTTTTTCTACATTGTCACAAAAATTTAAAGTTCAATGTTTTATAGGAGAGAAAATATTGCAGAAAGTGTATTTTTCCTTTGAATTTAATATAAAAACTCCACATTTCCTTTTGTTATATATCAATTACTATTAAAGCTAAAGCCATGCCGTTTTCGCACATGATTGTGGTATCACATTCCATACATTCTGGCATTTTTGCAATGATTTCAATCAAAAAACGTCAATTTTCTTTTTGCTATATCTCAGTTTCATTTAGAGCTACAGCAATGCCGTTTTGCACATGATTTGAGCACCACATTCCCTACATGTTAACCAAACTTTGTGGTTCTATTACATTTGGAAAGAAAATAATGCACAATGTGTATTTTCTTACTGATTTCAGTGATAAACTTTATATTACTTTTTGGTATACCTTAATTTCTAATATAGCTTCAGCCACAACGTTTTGCACATGATTGTAGTACCTCATTCCCTACAATCTTGCAAAAATGTACAGTTTTCTGTTTTGTAGGAGAGAAAATATTCCACAACGTGTATTTTCCTATTGATTTCAATAGAAAACTACATGTTTCTTTTAGCTTAAGCCATCCCATTTTGCACGTGTTTGGAGTATTTCAATCCCTACATTCTTGCAAAAATTTCCATTTCTATGTTGCATAGTAGAGGAAATATCACACAAACTGTGTTTTTCCATTGAATTAAAGGAAAAACTCAATATTCATTTTTGCTATATCACAATTTCTTTTGAAGCTACAGCCATGCCGTTTTGTACATGATTGGAGCACCCCATCCCCTAAATTCTAAAAAAAAAATTTATAGTTCTATGTTGTATAGGAGAGAAAATATCGCTGAAAGTGTGTTTTCCTATATATTTCAATGTGAAAGCTCCAATTTTATTTTTCCTATATCTCAATTTCTAATAAAGCTACAGCAATGCGTTTTGCACATATTTGGAGTACCACAATCCCAAAATTCTAGTAAAAAGTGATGATTCTATTATGTATAGAAAAGAAAATATTGCACACAGTGTGTTTTCTTATTGATTTCAATGTAAAAACTCCATTTTTCCTTTTGCTTTATCTCAATTTCTATTAAAGCTACAGCCATTCTGTTTTGTGGATGATTGAAGTCCCAACATTCCCTACATTCTAGCAAATATTAAAAGTGCTATGTTGATTGGGAGAGAAAAAAATCGCACAAAGTGTGTTTTCCTATTTTTTTAAATGTAAAAACTCCATTTTTCCTTTTGATATACCTCAATTTCAATTAAAGCTACAACCATGCCTTTTTCCACATGAATGGAGTACGTACCTCATTCACTACAATGTACGTACCTCATTCACTATCAATGTTGTATAGCATAGAAAATATCGCACAAAGTGAGTTTTCTTATTCATTTCAATGAAAAAACTTCTTTTTTTCTTTTTTCTATATCTGAATTTCTATTAAAGATATAGCCATGCCGTTTTTAACATGATTGGAGCACCACAATTCATATTAAAAGTTATGATTCTATTATGCAAAGGAAAGAAAATATTGCACAAACTGCTTTTTGCATTTATTTAATGTAAAAATTTAATTTTTCTTTTTGCTATATCTCAATTTCAATTTAAGCTACTGCAATTTCCGTTTTGCACATGATTGTAGTACCTCATTCCCTACATTCTTGCTATAAATTAAAGTTCTTGATTGAATATTAGAGAAAATATCGCAGAAGTTGGTTTTCCCATTGAGTAAAACGTAAAAACTCTATTTTTCTTTTTGCTGTATCTGAATTTCTAGTAAAGCTACAGTCATTCCATTTTGAACATGAATGTAGTTCCTCATTCCCTACATTCTTTCAATAATTTACAGTTTTATGTTCTATAGGAGAGAAAATATAATACAAAGTGTTTTTTCCCATTGATCTCAATGTAAATCTCCATTTTTTTTGCTATATCTCAATTTCTTTTAAAGCTACTTCTATGCCGTTTTGCTAATGATTGGTGTACCTTATTTTCTACAATCTTACAAAAATTTAATATTCTATGTTCTATAGGAGAAAACATATTGCACAGTGTTATTTGTCCAAGATTTCAATGTAAAAACTTCATTTTTCTTTTTGCTACATCTCAATTTCTTTTAAAGTTACAGCTATGCCATTTTGCTCATTATTGGAGTACCACTATCTCCACATTCCGTCCAGATTTTGCAGTTCTATCCTGTATAGGAGACAAAATGCACAAAGTGCGATTTCCGATTGATTTCAAAAGAAAAACATGATTTATCTATTTGCTATATCTCAATTTCTATTAATTCTACAAAATTCAAGCCGAACTGTATCTGACTAAAGTACCTCATTCCTTGCATTTCAACAACATCTTACAGTTCTATATTGTATAGGTGGGAAAATATATCTTTTTGCCATTTCTTAATTTCTATTAAAGCTACAGCCAATCCGTTTTTCACGTGATTGGAGTATCTAATTCCCTATACTTAAACAAAAATTTAATGTTCTATGTTGTATAAGAGAGAAAATATCACACAAGGTGTGTTTCCCTATTAATTTAAATTAGAAAATTCATGCAGCCATTTTGTTTGGCAAAAGATTGGAGTACCTCATTCCCTACATTCCTTAAAAATTTATAGTTCTAATTTTTATAGGAGAGAAAATATCGAACATTGTTTTTTCTGTTGATTGAAATGTAAAAACTCAATTTTTCGTTTTACTATATCTCAGTTTTTTTAAAGCTACAGCCATGCTGTTTTGATCATGATTGGAGTACCTCTTTTCCAACGTTCTCAAAAAATATTCACAGAAAGCATGCCGTTTTGCACACGATTGGAGTAGTTCATTCCCTACCTTCTTGCAAAAATCAAGTAAATTAGACAAAATGCATACCGAGCGTTTTCCCATGAATTTTTTTTGGTATATCTCAATTTCTATTAAAACTGCAGCCATGCCATTTTGCACATGGTTGGAGTACCTCATTTTTACATTCTTTCAAAAATTTGCTGTTATATGTTGCATAGGAGGAAAAATATGTCACAAAGTGTGGTTTCCCCCCGATTTCAATGTAAAGACTCCATTTTTCTTTTTACTATATCTCAGTTTCATTTAAAGCTACAGCCATGCCGGTTTGCACGTGATTGGATTTCCTTACACCCTACAATCTAACAAAAATTTTCAGATCTATGTTGTATAGGAGACAAAATCGCACAAAGTGTGTTTTCTGATTATTTTAATGTAAAAACTCAATTTTTCTTTTTGCTATTTCTCAATTTCTATTAAATCTCAAGCCTTGCCGCTTTGCTCTTCATTGAAGTACCTCATTCCCTACATTCTCCCAAAAATTTACATTTCTATTTTGTGTAGGAGAGAATATATCATACAAAGTATGTTTTCCTATTGATTTAAATAAAAAAACTGCTATTTTCTTTTCTCTATATCTCACTTTCTATCAAAGCTACAGCCAAGAAGTACCACATATTCAACATTCTGGTTAAAAGCTATGATTCTACTAGGTATAGGAAGGAAAATATCACAAAATGTGTTTTCCTATTGATTTTAATTTAAAATCTCCATTTTTCTTTTTGCTATAACTCAATTTCTATTGAAGCCACCACTATGCCATTTTGCTCATAATTGGAGTACTTCAATTTATACTTTCTTGAAAAAATTTGCAGTTCTATGTTGTATTGAAGAGAAAATATTGCACAAAGTGTGTTTTCTTTTTGCTGTATCTAATTTTTTTTAAAGCTACAGCCATTCCGTTTTGCACATGATTGGAGTACCAAATTCCCAACATTCTTGATAAAAGTTATGATTCTATTATGTATAAGAAAGAAAATATCGCACAAAGTGTGTTTTTTAATTGATTTCAGTGTAATAAATTTCTATTTTTCTTTTTTGCAGTATCTCAATTTCTTTTAAAGCTACACCCAGGGCGATTTGCACATGATTGGTCTACCACATTCCCTATATTCTTGCAAAATTTGTGGTTTTATTAGGTATATGAGATAAAATGTTGCACAGAGTGGTTTTTCTATTTATTTCAATGTAATTACTCCATTTTTTCTTTTTGCTATATCTCAATTTCAATTAAAGCTACAGCCATGCAGTTTTGCACATGATTGGAGTACCAAATTCCCAACATTCTTGATAAAAGTTATGATTCTATTATGTATAAGAAAGAAAATATCGCACAAAGTGTGTTTTTTAATTGATTTCAGTGTAATAAATTTCTATTTTTCTTTTTTGCAGTATCTCAATTTCTTTTAAAGCTACATGATTCTATTATGATTCTATTGTGTAGAGGAAAGAAAATATCGCAAAAAGTGTTTTCTTATTTATTACAATGTAAAAACTCCATTTTACTTTTAGATATATCTGAATTTCTATTAATGCTAAACCCATGCCGTTTTGCACATCATTGTTATGTTGCATTACCTGAAATGCAACATTTAATTTAGCAATTTCAGTACATTTAACCATGTTGATTGTTTTCACTCCTACCAACGGATCGGCATCACTGCAAGCTAACATTCTTCTGTTACCATTGCAACGCAAGACATGTAACGTTCAAGTTTCTCTCTACTTTAAACTTTTGAAATTCAAATTTGAATTTTTTGGAAAATTCTGTTAGCACATGCAACGCGCACACATTTGAAGTTTATTATTTGTAAAAGTTTAAAAATTCGAGAAGAAAACCAAAGGAGAGAAAACTCATCTTTTAATCTTTACAGACGTATATATTTACACTCCGTTTTCACAACATTTATGCATGGTACTTATATTATAACTCATCAAAACTTTTTTATAAATAATTATTACATAAAGAATATTATTATATCATTTAAATATTATGGGATTACATCTTAATTATTGGAAGGATACATAACAACGTAGCTGATCATCATCCACTACAAGGGGATTTGTTGAACACGTGCAGAAGTTAGGATTATTCAGCGTGAATCACTTCAACCTTAATATAAATTTTAATTCAAGGAGAATTATATCACGATTTATTTTACTTTCCTAAAAGTCCGCTACATATTGGTGACCTGGACGTGATCCCTATGAATCAGAAAAACGATATGACCCCCACGGAATAGAAACGATGTGATTCACACAGGTAAGGAAAACGATGTGATTTCCAGAGATCTAGAAAACTACGTGATTCCTACCAATTATTTAACGTCATTCACGATAGAAAATTCTTTAATTTAGTAGAGCAAGTCATTAGTTCCCAGTGTCCCATCTTTGATATGATAATAAACCAACACATTTAGTGTTTTTATAGTGCCAGGTGTAAGTTTGTGCCACACTTATTTCTCTCCACGCAGAATATATCAGTGATACATTTGAAAACGGATTTTCAATTTTATTAATTTTCTACACTTTTACTTAGGAATCTTTAGTAATTAGGAGCCTTGATGGTAATACTCTAATTTTATTTACATATGAAATGGAGGGTCCCACACAATTCCCAGAATTCAGTACCAACAATGGGAACATTACAGAAGAACAAGGAGAATGAAACGTAGTACATAAAGGTGGGAAATATTTTAAACTACCCCTTTATTGGGCCCACGATCCCGATACATGGTTCACCATCGTTGAGCATTGTTTTCGAGTGAACCTAAATTGGAAACGATGCAAAAAATTTGATTATAACGTGGAGGCCTTTTTGCAGAGGTAAGAGACCTCTTCTTGCTACCTCCTGACATGGCATCATATGAAGCTCTGAAACAAGCAGTTACACAGAGGAGATCCCCAGCCCTCAACAACAACTACAACAACTCTTTCACAGTCCACAACTTGGGGATAGAAAACCAACTCACCTGTTGCGACATATGCAACAGCTTGCTGTAAAATTAGTTTCTACTCCAGACAATAAATTATTATTGTTGGAATTATTCGTGTCACGTCTGCCATGGCAAATTAAGTTAGTTTTGGCCACCGCCAAAACCTCCGCATCACTGGAGAAGCTGGCCAAAATTGCCGACAAAAGATTAGAAGTACTAGACCCCTCCACACAACAACATAACGCCATCACTTCAGCTGTTACTACCGCACCAATCACTGTCAGAAGTACATCACCACAAGGCACAGTAGAACAACAACCCTGGATGGACAAGTGAAATGAATTACAGAAGCAGCTGTCCTCAATAGAATTTAAGATCCGATCAATTGTATCTAATAAACAACAAACAACATCCCATCCTCGGTGCAGATTTTTTGGCATACTACAATTTGGTCATAGATGTTGGTTGTCAAATATTACAAGATCACATCACTGACCTCAAAATAATAGGTTTTAAGGTCCACAACACAGACTTCTATCAAAAATTGTCCAGTATATGCCCAGAGCTCTGTCCTTCTTAAAAGGACTTGTTAAAGGAATTCGTTGATATTACCATTCCTCACACAGGTTCAGCTGACGTGACACATTCTGTGATTCACCACATTATCACTACAGATTGACCCTCTGCACCTGCCAAGGCTAGACGCCTGGATCCTGCCAAACTCAAGGTAGCCAAGGAGGCGTTCTGACACCTCCATGAACTTGGCTACCTATGACAGTCCTCCAGTCCCTGGTCTAGCCCACTACACCTAGTTTCCAAAAATGACAAATGGCGTGTGGTTGGTGATTTCAGGGCTCTCAATGCCCGAACAGTGCTGGATCGCTATCCTATCCCACACATCAAAGATTTCACCACCCAACTACAAGGTATGTGAGTATTCAACAAATTTGATCTGGTCAAAGCTTACCACCAGATCCCAGTTGCTAGAGAAGATGTCCCCAAATCGGTGGTAACAACACCATTCGGATTATTCAAATACACTAGAATGCCTTTTGGACTCCAAAACGTGGCACAGACGTTCCAGCGATTTATGGACATGGTCCTCTCCAATCTGCCCTTCTTCTTTACCTATACTGACGATACGTTAGTTGGCAACATCAACAACTCTGCACATTAGCAGCATCTTTGTTTAATGTTCGAGCGACTACAAAAATTAAGTCTAATTATCAGTGCGTCTAAATGTGTATTCGGTGCATCTACCCTCGAATTTCTAGGACAATCGAAGATATCCACAATTTCATAAGACCAGAATCCAAACGATCACTTCGTCCTTTTCTCGGTCTGATAAATTCGTATCACCGTTTCATCCCTCATTCTGCCTAAATCTTTTGTCCACTACATGCCCTGTTGAAAGGCAAATAAGAAAAAAACACTCTGATAAAGTGGAACGAACATACAGAACAAGAATTTTAGGAAGCAAATGCATTCCTTTTGCATTCTGTATGACTATTTCACCAAAGCTCCGCATCCGACAATAAGATTGCACTTTTCATAGATGCATCGGACAATGCCATAGGAGCTGTCGTTCAGCAAAATATTGACAACAGTTGGCAACCATTGGGATTTTTCTGTTGAAAACTGCAATCTTCCGAAACAAGATACAGCATGTTTGATAAAGAGTTACTCGCTATCTACCTCACAGTAAAACACTTCCATTAGTTACTAGTAGGAAGATTTACTAGAAGAAACCCCTCACATATGCTATGAACACAAGTTTAGAGAAAAATTCGCCAAGAGAAGCTCACTACCAAGATTTTATATCTGCCTTCACCACAGATATACAATACATAACGGGTTCAACCAACGTCATCGCGGATACCTTGTCAAGAACGACAATTCATCATCTTTAAACAACAGCTAGTTTTTTAAATTTAGAACAATTCCATGCAGCACAACTCACCGATTCTGACCTACAAGCATTAGTACACAATCCTCAATCACGGGATATCTCTCTCCCACCTATACAAGGTTCAAATATTATTGACACAACAATATCATGGCCACACCCACTGTTAGCACTATCTTTCAGACGACAAGTTATTGACAACCTACACAACATCTCACATCTAGGTATCATGGCGACTCAAAAGTAACAGAACGCTTTGTCTGGCCATCAATAAATAAAGACATCTGAACATGGGCCAAGACTTGTGCACACTGTCAGAAAAGAAAAATGCAGCGACACAATTTATCTGGTTTTATTAGCTGCACACCAACGACAACTAGATTCGACCGAATTCACATCGACATTGTAGGACCTCTACCCCCTTCACAGGATAATCATTACATCCTTACATGCATAGACCATTTTACGAAATTGGCCAGAAGCCATCCCCATCATGGACTGTATGGCCTCAACTGTGGCATGAACACTTCTCTAACATTGGTTTGGAAGTTTTGGTATACTGAGAACCATCACCACTGACAGAGGGCGACAATTCGATTCATTACTTTTCAATCCACTGTGTGAAATACTCAGTGTTAAACACATCCATGATAGAACGATTTCACTGTCAACTCAAAGCAGCATTAAAGGGCACAGAAGATCCCTTACACTGGAGTGTACACCTGCCTATCATCCTCTTTGCACTTCATTGTGCCATAAAGGAATATCTAAAGGCATCACCTGCTGAAATAGTGTACAGAACCAAATTATGCCTACCTGGAGATATCTTCACTCCAGAGTACAATTCTTTGACCAGGGGTGATTTCCTTCAAAATTTGAGGTATCACATGCTTGCTTTAATTCACAAGCCACCATGCACACCAGATGCACAACAATTCTTTCATAACTCAAATTTAGATACCACCTCACATGTCTCCATCCATGTTGGTATTGCTAGACACCCTCTCACTCCACCATACAAAGGACATTTCAAAATTTTAAGCAAAAATAACAAGCACTTTACAATAGATATCAATGAATGCTCTGACAATGTCAAGATAGACTGACTTAAACCAGTATTCTTGTCTGATTTTGACATCACTAGTTTACCATCTGATAAAACACTGGAAACTTCTGATGCATCAACACAGAAAACATTACCCTCACACACAAACATTCCACAAAACACATCACACACCACCAACCATCAACTGCACATTCAATGTACACCTGTTCATCCTTCAGGTATGGTCACTAGGTCTTGCACTTCTGTCAACCGTGTCCACTTCCAATAGTGCATGACTTCGAAATCTCTCCACACTCCCTAGCATTAATTCTTCCAGGGGGAATTGTTGCATTACCTGAAATGTAACATTTAATTTTGCAATTTCAGTACATTTAACCCTGTTAATTGTTTTCACTACAACCAGTGGATCGGCTTCACTGCAAGCTAACATCCTTGTGTATCCATAGCAATGCAAGACATGTAATGTGCAACATTCTCTCTACTTTAAACTTTTGAAATTCAAATTTGAATTTTTTGGAAAATTCTGCTCACACAAGCAACGTGCACACATTTAAATGTTATTATTTGTAAACGTTTAAAAATTAGAGAAGAAAACAAAAACAGGGAAAACTCAACTTTCAATCTATCTCTCCATTATCACAACATTTATGCATGTTAATTATATTATGACTCATCAAAACTTCTTTATAAATATTTATTACATAAAAAATATTATTATGTCATTTAAATTTTGTGGGATTAAAAACTTGATTATTGTAAGGATAAATAAGAACATAGCTGATCATCATCCACTACAAGGAGATTTGTTGAACATGAACAGAAGTTAGGATTATTGACCCTAAATGACTTCAACCTTAATATAAATTTTAATTCAAGGAGAATTTTATCATGACTTATTTTAATTTCCTAAAAGTCTGCTACAGGAGTAAAACATTCCAACATGCTGGATAAAAGTTATAATTCTATTATGTATAGGAATAAAAATATCACACAAAGTTTGTTTTCCCATTGATTTCAATGTAAAAACTCCATAATTATTTTTAATATATCTCAATTTCTATTAAAGCTATAGCCATGCCGTTGTGCACATGATTAGAGAACCTCATTCCCTACATTCTTGCAAAAGTATACAGTTCTATGTTGTATAAAAGAAAAATTATTGCCCAAAGTATTTTTCTATTGATTTAATGTAAAAACTCAAATTTTCTTTTTTCTATATCTCAATTTCAATGAAAGATACAGCAATGCCGCTTTGCACATGATTGAAATACCACATTCCCAACATTCTATATAAAAGTTATGATTCTACTATGTATAGGATTAAAAATATCGCAGAAATTGTGTTTTCCCATTGATTTCAAAATAAAAACTCCATTTTTCTTTTTGATATATCTCAATTTCTATTAACGCTTTAGCCATGCCATTTTGCACATGATTGAGTACCACATTCCTTACATTCTCACAAAAATTTACAGTTGTGTGGTGTATGGGAGAGAAAATATCGCACAAAAAGTGCTTGCTTATTGATTTCAATGTAAAAAAATTTTCTTTTTGATATATCTCAATTTCTATTAAAGCTACAGCCATGCTGTTTTGCACATGATTGGAGTAACTCATTCCCTACATACTTGCAAACATTTACAGTTCTATGTTGTGTAGAAATAAAAATATCGCACTAATTGTGTTTTCCTATTGATTTCAATGTAAAAACTCCATTTTTTTCCTTTTTGCTATATCTGAATTTCTTCTGAAGTTACAGAGATACCGTTTTGCACATGAATGGAGTACCTCATTCCCTATATTTTCGCTAAAATTTACAGTACTATGTTGTATAGGAGAGTAAATATCGCACAAAGTGTGTTTTTATATTGATTTCAATTGAAAAACTAAATTTTTTTTGCTTTATCTTAATTTCCATTAAAGCTACAGCCATGCCGTTTTGCAAATGATTAGAGTTCTTCATTCCCTATATTCATGCCAAAATCTACAGTTCTATGACGTACAGGAGAGAAAATATCTTAAAATGTGTGTTTCCTTTATGATTTTAATTTAAGCTACAAACATGCCGTCTTGCACATGAATGAAGCACCTCACTCCCTGCATAGTCACAAAAATTTACAGTTCTATGTTGTATAGGAGAGAAAATATCGCATAAAGTGTGTTTTCC
Source organism: Trigoniulus corallinus (assembly GCA_013389805.1). Lineage (NCBI taxonomy): Eukaryota > Metazoa > Arthropoda > Diplopoda > Spirobolida > Trigoniulidae > Trigoniulus > Trigoniulus corallinus. Next base: position 10,900,364 of record JAAFCE010009127.1, read on the forward strand.
CATTTATTATAACAGAAAAACTCCATTTTTCTTTTTCCAATATCTCACTTTCTATTAAAGATACAGACATGCCTTTTATCACGTAATTGGAGAACCTCAATCCCTACATTCTCACAAAAATTTACAGTGCTATGCTGCATAGGAGAGAAAATATCGCACATAGTGTGTTTTTTTATTGATTTAAATCTGAAAACTCACTTTTTCTGTTTGCTATATCTCAATTTCTATTAAAGCTACAGCCATGCCATTTTGCACATGATTAGGGTACTTCATTCCCTATATTCTCAGAAAAACATTTCATATCGCACTAAGTGTGTTTTTCCAATGATTTCAATATAAAAACCATTTTTTTTTTGCTATATCTCAATTTGTATTTAAGCTAAAGCCATGTCATTTTGCCCATAATTGGATTATCTCATTCTCTACATTCTTGCAAATATTTACAGTGTTTTGTTGCATAGAAGAGAAAATTACACACAAAGTTTGTTTTCCCATTGATTTAAATTTAAAACTCCGTTTTTCTTTTTGCTATATCTCAATTTCTATTGAAGCTATGGCCATGCCGTTTTTTACATGTTTGGAATCGCCGTTTTGCACATGATTTGCATACCAAATTACCTACATTCTGTCCAAAACTTGTGGTTTTATTGTGTTTTGCACATGATAGGAGTAAATAATTCCATACATCTCACAAAACTTTTCAGTTCTATGTTGTATAGGAGAGAATATATCACACAAAGTGTGTGATTCCCATTGAATTCAAAGTTCAATTCTTTTTTTTTGCTATTTCTTAATTGCTATTAAAGCTACAGCTATGCTGT
>JAAFCE010009127.1:10936857-10950222 GCA_013389805.1 Trigoniulus corallinus
AAAAAATGGAGTTTTTCCATTGAAATCAATCGGAAAACACACATTGTGGGATATTTTCTCTCTTACAGAACTGTACATTTTTTCAAGAATGTAGGGAATTGTGTACTCCAATCAGGAGCAAAATGGCATGGCTATAGCTTTATTAAACATTGATATATAGGAAAAAGAAAAATGGAGTTTTTCATAGAAATCAAAATAAATAACACTTTGTGCAATACTTTTCCTCCTATACAACAAAGAACTGTAAATTCTTGTGAGACTGTTGGGAATGAGGTACTCCAATCATGTGCAAATCGCATGGCTGTAGCTTTAATAGAAATTGAGATATAGTAAAAGGAAAAATGGAGATTCTAAATTGAAATCCATGAAAAAACTCGCTTTGTGCAATATTTTCTCTTGTACATAACATAGATCTGTAAATTTTAGCAGGAATGTAGGGAATGAGGTACTCCAATCATGTGCAAAACCACATGGGTGTAGCTTTAATAGAAAATGAGATATATCTAAAAGGAAAATAGAGTTTTTAATTTTAAATCAATGGTAAAGCCCTTTGTGCGATACATTCTCTCCTATACAACATAGTACTGTAGATTTTTGCAAGAATGTAGGGAATCAGGTACTCCAATAATGTACAAAACAGCATCGCTGTAGCTTTAATATAAATTGAGACATAGTAAAAAGGGAAATGGAGTTTTTACATTGAAATCAATGGAAAAATATGCATTGTGCAACATTTTCTTTCCTATACATAATATAATCATAACTTTTATCCAGAACGTTGGGAATGTGGTACTACAATCATATGCAAAACAGCTTCGCTTTAGCATCATTAGAAATTAAGATATAGCAAAAAGAAAAATGGAGTTTTTACATTAAAATCAATGGAAAAACACAATTTGTGCTATATTTTCTATCCTATACAACATAGAACTGTAAATTTTTGAGAGAATGTAGAGAATGAGGTACTCCAATAATGTGCAAACTGGCATGGCTGCAGCTTTAATAGAAGTTGAGATATGGCAAAAGGAAAAAAATGGAGTTTTAACATTGAAATCAATAAGAAAAATTGCTTTGTGTGATATTTTCTCTGCTATATATAATAAAATCATAACTTTTTTCCACAATGTTGTGAGTGTGGTACTCTATTCATAGGCAAAATGGCATGGCTGTAGCATTTAATAGAAATTTAGATATGGCAAAAAGAAAATATAGATTTTACATTCAAATGAATGGGGAAATAAACTTTGTGAGATATTTTCTCTCCTATGCAACATGGAACTGTAAATTCTTGCAAGAATGTAGGGAATGAGGTACTCCAATCATTTGCAAAATTACATGGCTGCAGCTTTAATAAAAAGTGAATCAACTAGAAATCAACAGGAAATCCACTGAAAAAAAACAGGAAAAAGCACTGTGCAATATTTGCTCTCCTATAAAACGTAAAAATGTAAATTTATGCAAGAATGTATGGAATGAGTTACTCCAATCACGTGCAAATCAGCATGACTGTAGCGTTTAGAGAAATTGAATATAACAAAATGAAAAATAGAGTTTTTACATTCAAATCCATTGGAAAACACACTTTGTGCAATGTTTTGACTCCTATACAACATAGAACTGCAAGATTTAGAGTGAATGTAGGGAATTAGGTGCTCAAATCATGTGCAACAAGGAATGGCTGTAGCTTTAATAGAAATTGAGATTAAGTAAAAAGAAAAATGGTTTTTACTTTGAAATCAATGGAAAAACACACTTTGTGCAATATTTTCTTTCCTATAGATTTTACAATCATAACTTTTATCTGGAATGTTAGGAATGTGATGTTTCAATCATGTGCAAAACGCAATGGCTGTAGCTTTAATAGAAATTTTAATATAGCATAAAAGAAAAATGGTTTTCAAATTGAATTCAATGGGAAAACGCTTTTTGGGATATTTTCTCTCCTATTCAACATAGAAATGTAAATTTTTGAAAGGATGTAGGGAATGAGGTACTCCAATCATGTTCAAAACGGCATGGCTGCAACTATAATAGAAACCAAGTTATAGCAAAAACAAAATGTTATTTATATTTTAAAATCAATGAGAAAACACACTTTCTGCAGTATTTTCTTTAATATACATTATAGAATCATAACTTTTATTAAGAATGTTGGGAATGCTGTACTCCAATCATGTGCAAAACAGCATGGCTGTAGCTTTAATGTAAATTGAGATATAGCAAAATGAAAAATGGAGTTTTTACATCGAAATCAATGGGGAAATACACCTTGTGTGATATAATCTCTCCTACACAACATAGAACTGTAATTTTTTTGAATGTGGGGAATAAGGTACTCTAACCATGTTCAAAGTGGCATGCCTGTTGCTTTAGTAGAAATTCAGATATAGCAAAAAGAAAAATGAAGTTTTTACATTGAAATCAATAGGAAAACACACTTTGTGAAATATTTTTATTCCTTTAAATAATAGAATAATAGCTTTTATCAAGAATGTTAGGAATGTGGCACTCAAATCATGTGCCCAACGGCATGGCTGTAACTTTAATAGAAATTGAGATATAGAAAAAAAAATGGAGGTAATACATTAAAATCAATGGGAGAACACACTTTGTGCAATATTTTCTCCTTTATACGACATAGAACTGTTAATTTTTACAAGATTGTAGGGAATGAGGAACTCCAAAAAATGTGTGAAATGGCATGGCTATAGCTTTAATAGAAATTGAGTTATTGCAAAAAAAAAATTGAGTTTTTTTTTAAATCAATGGTAAAACACACTTTGTGCGATATTTCCTCTCCTATGCAAAATAGAACTGTTAATGTTTGTGAGAATGTAGTGAATGAGGTACTTCAATCATGTGCAAAATGGCATGGCTTTACCTGTATTAAAAATTGAAATATAGCAAAAATAAAAACTGAGTTTTTACATTGAAATCAATGGTAAAACACACTTTGGGCAACATTTTCCTTCCTATACATAATATAATCATAACTATAATCAAGAATGTTATGAATGTGGTACTCCAATCATATGCAAAACGGCTTTGCTGTAGCTTTAACAGAAATTAAGATATAGCAAAAAGAAAATGGAGTTTATACATAGAAATCAATAGGAAAACACACTTTGCGTGATATTTTCTCTCCTATACATAACAGAATGATTAGTTTTATCAAAAATGTTGATAATGTTGTAATCCAATCCTGGGCAAAACGGCATTGTTTAGGTGAGTTTAGCAGGTTTATGTTGGCTTAGCCTTCTTTACATTTACTATAAAAGGTCACAAGACCCTTCTTAAGTGGATGGGATAAGAGGAAGATTCGAGAATTGTTGGTAAGGAGGAGGGGGAAGGGGGCTATGAACAAACAAGTAACTATAAATTGCTTGTGCCTCTATTCTCACTGCACTAAAATCTGATCGCTGCAAGGAAGCATTGGTTGAGAAAAGAACTTGTCATTCAACCTCAAATGCCTCATATAAATAAGTAAAATAAATAAAATTTAAAAGTTAACAGTGAAAGGTATAAAAAAAATAAGCAATAAAAACCTTAAATAAGGGTAAATATTATTAATAATAAAAGCCTACATTTAAAAAAAATAAATAATAAAGATAAATAGGAGAAAACGCACTAAAACACTAATAAGTGCAAAATACAAAAATATAGTAGAAGTCTGCAGAGTTTCCATGATAATTAAATCCATACAAATCAATATGCAGTTGTATAGTATTTAGGAGTTTACAGACTATGTCTTTAAATTTAAGAGTTTACATACTATCTGCTTAAGACAACCTCATCTTATGTAGAAGAGAGAGGGGAGTTTAATCTTTAAAGCATTCTTAGTCATCAGGAAGTCATTAATTGTTAAATTGAGGGATTTAAAATCCTATTGTGCATGATAGATAAGGTAACTAAAATCCCCATGCATGCTTAAAGAAAATCTTTTGTGTGAGTGACGGCCAGGGACATTTATTTGCAAACAGCTGAGGAGAGTAGGGCAGTCAATATGGTTTGCCCAGAGGCGATAGAGACATATAACCCTAGAGTATATTATGGCCTTGCTGGTAGGTGATATTGTGGCCCCTGATTTGAATTCTCGATCTCCTAGGCCTTTTCATGCAGTTTTGACATTTTGTGTAAACCTGAGGAACAGCATGTCGACCTGCAAATTAAAAATTAAGAAATAATAGGTTTAACTAGCCTTTCATACAGTAGTGCCTGTAGATGTTAAAGATAAGACATGCCCTTTATATATTAAATGTCATAATAAGCCCACTTCATCTTCAGGTATAGTTGGTGCAGATGAAATTGAAAGGTAAGTTTTGGGTCAAGGAACACTCCTAAGTCCCTTATCTTCATGATTCTTGGCACTGTTGAGCCGTTTACAAAAAAATACGTTTGGAAAATCTAATTTTATATCAAATAGAAGGACATGATAGCAGTCATGGTATAATTCAAAGCCAAGTTAATGAATTTAAAGCATCTTTCCACTGCACGATGAACAACCTGCAACCCCAATGTATCATGACAGTCTGATATAATCCTTGACAATTTTAGGTCGTCAGTGAACGCTAATCAACCTACTTCAGGGGGTATTATTGAGTGAAGGTCGTTTAGATAAATACTATAAAAAAGTGGACTTAAAACACTCCCATGAGGTAACCTGCCATTTTGGAGATAATATTGGTCACTCAGGATGAGACCGATTTTAACATAGTTTTGCCTCTGAGTTAAATATTTCCAAGAAACTCTAGCAGGTTCTCAGAAAGCCCATAAAAAGATACTTTATCAAGAAGAAGAGGAATACACACTTTATCAAAGGCTTTGGTAAGGTCCAGGTAGAGCACTTCAACCTGGTGCCTTTCCTGAAATGCCTAAGTGATGTTATTTTTTTGTCAACAAATTAGTTACTGCAGATCTCCCCTTACAGAAGCCAAGCTTTTGCTGGGTCTAGAAAAAGCGAGGACCACATTACCATCTTTTTATTTATTATGTATTCAAATATCTCAATGACGGTTGAAATAGTAGACACTGGACAATAGTTAGACACAACCTGATGTGGGCCACTTTTATAAATGGGTATGATGTGAGCCACTTTCCATATAGAGGGGACAAACGGTAAAGAGGACAGCCAGGATGAGGGCCAAAAGATTTTATAGGCCTTTATTATAATCAAGCCAGGAGAAAAAGATGGTTTTAGCCTTCCAATAGCCTACCAAACTTCAGAAGATGTAATTTCATTTAAAAAAGGGACTCACCTCCTTCTGGTAGCTGATAAGGATAATTATCCCAATCAGTCCTTGGGGAAAGCCTTACAAGCCCTGTGGAATAATGATTGCCAAAAGCTTTTCCAATTTTGAGTGGATCTGCAGTGATTTGACACCCAGCCATTACAGAAATTCTCATTTTAGAGTTGGCCATCAACTACTTATACAGAGACCAGATTGCTTGAGGAGAATTTTTCTTGGAAAATAAACGTATAAGAAATAGTTGTCTGTCCCAAATCAACAGCTGCTTGACTTTCCCTAATACACTTGTGAACCTATGATGAGTGGCCACAGAAGGGTTGTACTTCTTAGATTAATATTATTGCCTTTTCAACTTAATAAGACGTATTAGCTCTAAGATGAACCAACGTAGAAAATTAGAAAATCTCCTGAATGACTGCTTCCTTGGTATACAGTCACTCATGGTTTGTAATAAGTTAGAATGAAAAAAAATCCACTGCTTGTTGCAGATCTGAGAACGATTCAAGAATATTCCCATTAGTGCTACTTAAGAGACAATAGAGATGCTCAAAATTTTCCTAATGCCAAAGAAATTCTGGGTACTTTGAAGAGGATATTGGGTAAGACAAAGATAAGAACCCCACTAAAATTGAGAATTGCAGAGCTGGATGATATGAGTCCAATTTAGACAGTGGCACCGCCTCTTGGACGTCACAGCCCATATCTGTAAAACAAAGGTCTAAGAGACCATGTTTTGAATAAAGAACACTATTCAGCTGGCATAGTTTAAGGTAGTCACCAAAGCTATTAAAGAAATCGCTTTTGCAGCCTGTGTAACGCCCAAGTATTCTGGAATAGGAGTTAACCAATTAATGTGTGGGAGATTAAAGTCACCCAAAAGAATCGCTGAGGTAATAGTTTCAAGCTTTGTGGAAAGCATATCAATGTCAGAAGTACAGACTGTAGAGAATGTAGCAGGAGAAAAATAACAAGTGACCAATGTGATTGACTAGAGATTAGATGCCAGTGGCTGTATATGCCTGTAGCTTTAATAGAAATTGAGATATAGCAAACAGAAAAATTGAGTTATTACATTGAAATCAATGAAAAATCACTTCTTGTGTGATATTTACTCTCAGAAACAAGAAGGAACTCTAAATTTTTGTGAGAATGTAGGGAATGACATACTCCAATCATGTGCAAACTGGCATTGCTGTTGCTTTAATAGAAATTGAGATAAAGCAAAAAGAAAAATAGAGTTTTACATTAAAATCAATGGAAAAACACATTTTGTGCAATAGTTTCTTCCTTTACATAATAGAATCATAACCTTTATTCAGAATGTTGTGAATGTGGTACTCTAGTCATGTGCAAAATGGCATAGCTTATAGCAAATAGAAAAATGGAGTTGCTGCATTTAAATCAATAGGAAAAGCACTTTGTGTGATGTTTTTACTCCTACACAACATCGAACTGTAAATTTTTAAAAAATGTAGGGAATGATGTATTCTAATAATGTGCAAAACGGCATGGCTGTAGCTTGGATAGAAATTAAAATATAGCAAAAAGATTAACGGAACATTAAAATTGAAATCAATAGGAAAACACACATTGTGTAATATTTTCTTGCCTTTACATAACAGAATCATAACTTGTATTCAGAATGTTGGGAATGTGGTACTCCAATTACGTGCAAATCGGCTTGGCTGTAGCTTTAATAGAAATTGAGTTATAGCAAACAGAAAAATGGAGTTTTAACATTAAAATTATTTTGAAAACACATTCTCTCCTATACAAAACATAGGTGTAAAATTTTATGAAAATGTAGGGAATGATGTACTCCAATCATAAGCAAAATGGCATGGCTTTAGGTTTAACAGAAATTGAGATAAAGCTAAAAGAAATATTAAGTTTCCCTATTGAAATCAATGGGAAAACACACTTTGTGCATTTAGTCTCCTATATATGATAGAACTGCAAAGTTTAATCCAAATTTTTTAAATTTTTTAAAAAATGTAGGGAATGATGTATTCTAATAATGTGCAAAACGGCATGGCTGCAGCTTTAATAGCAATTGAGATATCACAAAAAATGGAGTTTTTACATTGAAATAATTAAAATAACAAATCTCTGCAGTATTTTTTCTCCTATACGACATAGAACTTTAAATTTTTACTAGGATGTAGGGAATGAGGTACTCCAATCATGTGTAAAATGGCATTGCTTTAGGATTAATAGAAATTGTGATATAGCAAAAAGAAAAATAGATTTTTCATTGATATCAATGAAAATTCACTCTTTGTGCGATATTTTCTGCACTATATAACAGAGAACTGGAAATTTTTGTGAGAATGTAAGGAATGAGGTATTCCAATCATGTGCAAAATGGCAAGGCTGTAGCTTTCATAGAAATTGAGATATAGCAAGTTTTTCCATTTATATCATTGGGAAAACGCACTTTGGGATTTTTGTGTCCTTTGCATGATGGAACAGCAAATTTTGGCTAGAATGTAGGGAATGTGGTACTCCAATCATGTGCAAAACGCCATTGCTACAGGTTGAATAGAAATTGAGGTATAGCAAATAAAAAATAGAATTTTTAAATATAACTCAATAGGAAAACACACTTTGTATGATATTTGTGCTTCTGTACAACATAGACCTGTAAATTTTTGCAAGAACGCAGGGAATGAGGTACTCCAATTATGTGCAAAATAGCATGACTGTAGCTTTATAAGAAATTGTGACATACGAAAAAGGAAAAAGAAGTTTTTACATGGCAATCAATAAGAAAATACACTTTAGGTGATATTTTCTCTCCTATACAACATAGCACTGAAAATTTTTAGGAGAATGAAGGGAATGTGGTATTCCAATCATGTGCAAACCTGCAGGGCTGTAGCTTTAATAAAAATTTAGGTATAGCAAAAAGAAAAATGGAGTTTATACATTAAAATCAATGGGAAATCACACTTTGGGTGATGTTTTCTCTCCTATACAACATATAATCATAAATTTATTTAGAATGTAGGGAATGAAGTACTCCAATCACGTGCAAAATGGCATGGCTCTAATTTTAATAGAAAATGAGATATAGCAAAAAGAAAAATGTAGTTTTTACATTGAAATCAATGGGAAAACACCCTTTATGTGGTATTTTCATGCCTATACAACATAAAGCTGTAAATATTTTAGAGAATGTAGGTCATGAGGTGCTCCAATCGTGTGCAAAATGGCACTAAATGGAAATTGAGATATAGAGAAAAGAAAAATGAAGTTTTTACATTGAAATCAATAGGAAAGCACACTTTGTGCTATATTTTCTTATCTATAAGAGGTAAAACGGTAAATTTTTTCAAGAATGTAGGGAATAAAGTACTACAATCATGTGCAAAACGGCATGGCTGTGGCTTTAATAGAAATTGAGATATAGCAAAAAGAAAAATGAAGTTTTCACATTTAAATCAATGTGAAAACACACTTGGTGCAGTATTTTCTGTCCTATACAACATAGAAATGTAAATTTTTGTCAGAATGTTGGGAAAGAGCAATCATTTGCAAAGCGGCATAGCTGTTCTTCCAATCATGTGCAAAATCGAATAGCTGTTCTTCCAATCATGTGCAAAACGGGATAGCTGCAGCTGTTATAGAAATTGAGAAATAGCAAAAAAAATGGAGTTTTTACTTTGAAATCAATGGGAAAACACACTTTGTACGATACTTTCTCTCCTATACATACTGAAATTATAACTTTTATTCAGAATGTTGGGAATGTGGTACTCCAATAATGTGAAAAACTGCATGGCTGTAGCTTTAATAGAAATTGAGATATAGCAAAAAGAAAAATAGAGTTTTTACATTGAAATCAGCAGGAAAAAACCCTTTGGGCCATATTTTCTCTCGTATAGATCTTAGAACTGTAAATTTTTGTAAGAATATAGGGATTGAGGTTTTCTAATCATGGGCGAAACTGAATGGCTGTAGCTGTAATAGAAATTGAGATATAGCAAAAAGAATAATTGAGTTTTCCACCAGGTGGCAGATAATAACTCTATTTTTTGATAGAGTTTGGATTTCTGGTAAGTTTAATGTTTATTAATTAATTGGGGGTGCTCTATTAGATTTTTATGTCCTTTTGACGTTTTTATAATACTTTTTTAATATCCCACGCCCTCCTAGGTGGTTGGGAGTTTCGTTTTGATTTGTGTTTGCTTTGGCCTAACTTCTGTCAACTGTCATCTTTTTGTCCCATTGGCGGCATCCCTTTTGGGGTGCTGGGCGGTGAGAGATGGCCCCTCAATGGTTATGCCTTACCTGTGGAAGAGGCGTTTTTCCACTCATTACTGCAATAAAATGCATAATATTTTCACATAAATCCCATCTTGACTGTTTGAATGTGAATCCAAATGATGCACAACTTCTTGCTCCTAGCTTTAAGTGTAAAATTTGTATTGCAGCTCTAAATCATTATACCCCTGTTATACTTTAACGTTGTGAATCCAGCTCGGGTGAGCCTTTAGAAGAGCTGGATCCTTTTTATTCTATCATGACAGCTGCAATAAAAGAGCGTGTTTCCAATTCGGTTTCAGAAACCCTAGCTCCACTGGCTTAGTTTACATCTTTTTTAAAGGACTATATCAGTTCTAATAATGCTATGCTGCAAGAGATGAGCAGAGTGCAGATGGATATTGTCGATCTAAGATCAGTATTCATAGCCTAACATTCACAGTCTGTATGAGGGCAATCAATCCCGACGTTTGCTGATGTGGCTGCAAATCATCTATCACACTGCCTTCCACAAAGGATACATCAGTTACTACCCCTTCCAAAACAGTGACGTCTAATTCTATTAATACCAGTCAGTTTTCATTCCTCCCTGATCACCAAGTGTGTGACGCCTCACGCCCTCCATTGCGACGGTTGCCCCAGCTTTCTATAACAATAGCCAAAGGAGATTTTCAGAGGAGAAATCAGGAGAAATCAGTTGAATGAATAACAGCTAGGTCCCCTTAAGAGAATCTTTCAATTAAAACCAAAGCATAACTCATATTCCTCCTTCATTATCTATTACTCAGGATCAAATCCAGATTCTCTTTTGTCTCCTGAAATTTGGCAAAAAAATTCGCTTTCCAAGCGTTTCCTCGGGAAAATGCATGATAATATGATCTTGGATACTCTGGACATTAACTGATATACTAAAAGTCTGGAAACACCTAGACTAGATGATGAATTTATGGGGGAGAGGGCAACCCGAGTGCTGCCTCTCATAACTGACCTCCTCCTTATTTTCTTTACAGCTCTACTATCAGAATGTTAGAGGTCTGCAAATGAAAGGTGACTCCTTTTTAGGTAACATATGCCTTGACAGTTATGATATTGTAGTGCTTATGGAAATCTGGCTTTCACCAGAAATCAACTCCAACTGCTACTTTCCTCCTAATTTTCAAGTGTTCTGCTTAGATAAGGTGGGATCTTACTGAGGTGTGGGAATCTTGATTGCTGAAAATTTATTGTCCATCTCAGGAAACTTCCATATTGTAGAGGATTTATGTGTAAAGTACTGTATTCTGGTTATTTTTCTGAGGATGTCAGAGTCATTCTCTTTCCCCCTTGTTGCATGTTATTCTTCTCCAGCCATGCCTTCTTCAGTTTTCATCTACATAGTGGATAGGTTGTCAAATAAGTTGTCTTGCCTTGGTTCCATATTACTTATAGGGGATTTCAACGTCCCACATATTAATTGGCAAGCCACCATTCCAGTGTTCCAAGGTTCTACCCAGACCTTTAAGGCCTGATCTTTAGTTGCACTGTCAACATTTGTCAACTTACAGAAGTTTAACTCATCCTTTAATTCTTAACACCGTTTCCTGGATCTTTGCATTTCAAACCTACATAGTGTGATTAAGGAGGCGTTCTTCCTTTCAAAATTAGATCCATATCATCCAGCATTAAAATTTGATTTGCAGATTCCATGGCATATGATAGCTGTAGCTGGGCATGTTTCCTTTGAGTGGTCAAACGGAAACTACATTCAACTGTATACTTATCTGAATAGTACTTATTGGGAAAAATTTCTGATTGACTGAGACCCTGAGGGATCAGTTGAAAGTTTCTATATTACCATTTGGAGAGCAATAGAGGAATTCATTCCCTCCAAGTTGTCTATTAGAAAATTCCCTAAATATGCTGTCTGGTTTAGCCATAAGCTTATTAGGGCGATTAAGTTGAAAGGACGTCCCTTTTCTTGTAATAAATTTCCCCCTATGGCTCCAATGCGAAAACGCTTTTTGGCGACTAGAATAAAAGTAAAGTTTCTTTTAGCCCATGATCGCCGCCAAATTCTCACTAGCCTTCAATCTAAATGCAATTCTCCACAGCAGTTTTGGTCTCTTTATAGAACGCTATTATCCAATAAGTCTGAAATTCCATCACTATTAATTAATAGTAAGCCAATCTCGGACCCTTTAGAGCTATGTAAAACATTTTGTGATCACTACTCAATGGGAGTATCGGAAGCCCATCATCTAAATAGAAATTATGAGTACAGATTTCATTTACCAGAGGGTGGTGATATCTTGATATAGGTAGAATCTCACCTCTGAAGGTCAGGCAGGCTATCGGGTGGCTATAACCATCCTTTGTGTTAATCCCAGATAGGGTTCCCTCCATTCCATTTAAGGCCTATTGTGACCTTTTGGCCCCTGCATTGGCTAAGCATTTCTCACTTTGTCTACATTCTAATTATGTCCCAGTAAATTGGAAAACTGCTCATGTGAGTCCAATCTTTAAAAGTGGGGCAAGACCGGACATTTCGAATTATTGCCCAATATCTGTAATCTCCTCTGTGGCAAAAATTTTGGAATATATCTTTAATGCAAAGCTGATATTTTGGTACTCACACCTAATAAGCCCAAACCAAAATGGCTTTGTTAAAGGGAGGAACACAGAGTTAAATTTGTTGGTGCATATAGACTCTATTATTAGGGCTTTCCAATGCAGAACTCAGCTGGACGCTATTTATCTAGACATCTCTAAAGCCTTTGATAGAGTTTCTATCCCCCTGCTCCTCCTGAAATTGGAGAGATATGGTCTTTCTCCATCTTTATTAAAATTTCTAAGAAATTATTTCACTTCAAGGTTAAACTTGGTAAAAATTGGTTTGATATTGGGGAGATGGCAGTACATACAATATAATGCGGTACTCCTAGGGTAGTGTACTGAGCCCAGTTTTATTCTCTATTTATATGAACGACTTATTTCTCACATAACACCAGATGTTTCATATTTGGTGTTTACTGATGACCAAAAGCTCACTAAAATGATAACCAGTTGTTTGGATGCAGATAGGTTAAATAGTACCTTGTGGTGAGTGGAAAAATGGTTAATGGCAAATAACCTACAACTTAATTACTCAAAGACGACTGTTATTTCATTTTCTTGGCTTTGAGACCCACTTTTGTTTGACTAAACTTTTTTGGATGGTTCTGCTGTTCCCAGTTGTGCCTTAGTAAAGGACCTGGGTGTCTATCTTGAATCCAAGTTAACCTTTAGCTATCATGTTCACCATCTTTATCTCAATGTGAAACGTTCATATTATTCTATACAATGATTAAAAGGTCTCCATCAGGTCCCTTGCCTAACTTCTTTTTTCTTTCAGGCTCTTACTAGGCCAATAATAATGTATTGTTTAATCTGCTGGTCCTCTTGTAGCCAAACTCAGCTCATCAAGGTTGCAAAGATACATGACAAAGCTTTTAATGTTCCCCCCTGTATTCTCCCTATTACATATAGACTTGGCTAAGCTCCCCAATCTCTTTCCTTGATGAAACAGATTACTTTTTCTTGAATTTTATGGCTCAACAGGTTATTTTCTAACCAAATTGATAGTTCACAACTAATCAGTTGTTTGCTTATACATGTTCCTAAACCAATTCATGGCAAAGGTTAATGTTTTCCTATGTGGCTGACATTAAAAGCCCCGATTATCTTGCCCAACATGATTTTAATCTACTAAATCTATCAGTTGATAATTTATTGATCTCAAGAAGGGCCTATAGAAATAAAGTTTAAGCAGCCTTATGTAGAAAGAAATAATTTTTACCAAGGCTATTAACATAACTTGGAACTTTGGTTTTAAATA
>JAAFCE010009127.1:10960912-10973589 GCA_013389805.1 Trigoniulus corallinus
GAGGGGAATCAGAGGAGCTGATAGTGGAGGAGCTCAGGGAAAAGGGTGTGATGGCTGTTCGCCACACCTCGGTCCGACAGGATGGAGAATCCCACCCATCTGACACCTTGGTGCTGAACTTTGGTAGGCCCAAGGTGCCGGAGTACATCATGGCTGGCTACCTCTGCATGCCTGTACGTGCCTTCATCCTGACTCCACTTCGATGCTTCAAGTGCCAGCGATATGGTCATTGAAGGAATTCGTGTTCTGCCAAGGCCATGTGCGGCACTTGTGGACAGGGTGACAACTCCCCTGAGCCTTGTAAGACTGCACCTGTCTGCTTAAACTGTAAGGGCAACCACCCCGCTTCTTCTCGGGATTGCCCTACTTGGCTGCAGGAATGCACGATCCAGGAGCTGCATGTCCAGAAGGGTATCAGTTTTCTGGGTGCACTACGGCTGCTAGCCTTTCCAGGGACCACCACTCGTGGAGTATCCTATGCAGGTGCTGCAAAGGCAGCCACTGTGTCCCCTCTCTGTACCCAGATGGAAACCCTACCTCAGCTCACCCTACCTCAACGCCCTCTCGGGCCTGCGGTGTCCATGGGGTGCCAGTCTGTGCAAGCATTGGCTGCAAGATGGACCCCGACTCCATTTCCATGGCTTCTTCCGGCTCCACCTCTGCCTCTGGCCCATGCATGGGCCCCCCAATAATGGTGGTGCCAGCTTCTTTGGAGGCCCCTTATGCCACTCATCAGAGAGAGGCATCTCCCTTAAAGGCCTTCCTCCCTGTCCCAGCCCAGCCAACCTCCTCCACAGCGGGGGCGGTAGGTGTGACAGGAGGAAAGATAGTAGGGACACCCCCCACTACTGCCGTGGGCTGTGTGTCCTTGGTTCGTCTACCCAAGCTCTCTGGCTAATGGCAGAGAGCACGGGGTGGTTTCATGCCCAAAGTGGGGCACAATGGAGATTCCTCCTTCGAGATGGAGGAGGACGAACCAATTGAAGGCGTCCCTCCCTTTTCTGCAGTAGGACGGAGAAAGTGGAGGAATGGAAACGAGCCGCCTAAGTCCACTTGATGGTAAATTTCCTACAATGGAACTGTCGATGGTTTTCCCACAAAAGGGATGAGATCAAACTGATGATCTCGAGGCACAACCCCACCTGCATCTACCTCCAGGAGATCCTGTGTCGAAGTGATACCCCCATGTCGTTACGGGGGTACACTGTATATGCAGACACCCAGCAGCAAGAAAACCACCCTGTCGGAGGGGTGGCTATCCTTATCCGGAATGGGTGCATACATGTGCCAGTGGCTCTGCAGACGCCTCTGCAAGCAGTGGCGGTCTCATTGCAATTGGCTGTGCCCACCACTCTATGTTTCCTCTACATGCCACCTGGGATTGATATCCCATGGGCAGACCTCGACTCCCTCAGCGCCCAGCTTCCAAGACCCTTCTTGATTATGGGTGATTTTAATGCCAATAATCTCCAATGGGGCTCGGGCAGTCACAACACCTGAGGGCACCTTTTGGAACAATAGGTGTCACACAATGGCCTCATTGTTCTCAACACAGGTGCCCCCACACATATGATGACTGCCACTGGTGACCTGTCATGCATAGACCTTTCCATCTGCTCTCCTGGGTTGGCACCATGTTTGCATTGGAGGTCTTGTCATACCACTGTGGAAGAGATCACTTCCCCATCAAGATTAGCAGTGGAGATGGGGCATTACCCCAGCACCCACCATAATGGTGTCTGCTTCGGGCGGACAGGGAGGAGTTCGCACACCATATCTACTTTGGCCCACTGTGTGATTTTGATGGCATAATCTACCTAGTGAGTCACTTCACAAAAGTGGTGGTCGGGGCAGCATTGGCATCCATCCTTTAGAGCTCGTGTAACCCACCACGAGCATGGGTGCCATGGTGGATGGAGGATTGTCAGAGTGCAATTCAGGCATGCTGGCAAGCCCTTCACTGCTTCCAATCTCGTCCTACCGAGGTTAACCATATCGACTTTCTCCAAGCCCAGGCATACGCACGACAGGTGATCAGGGAGGCCAAGCACTCCTCATTGAGTCAGTATGTCTCCTCACTCAACAATCACACACCCTCCAAGAAAGTCTGGGAAACGCTGAGGAAGATCCAAGGCAGATATTTACCATCATGTGGCTCAGGTCTCCTTGTACAAGGAAGACATTGCCTTCTGCCGTGTGAGGTGGCTGAGAAACTGGGAAGGACGTTTGCAGCCATCTCCAGTTCCCAGCACTACATGGCAGCATTTATGCAGTCAAAAGAAGCTGAATAACGCCACCCCCGTAATTTTGCTGGGGCTGTTGCCGAGGGGAATAACAATCCATTTACCCCTTGGGAGCTGCAGGCAGCTCTAGCAAGAGGTTACTGCCCCTTGACAAGATAGCATCCACTATCAAATGCTACAACACCTACCAGAGAAAGGCGTTATATACCTCCTTGAGGTATTAATCTATATTTGCAGCAGCATGAAATCCCTGCTGGTTGGCGAGAGGCTACTTTCATCCCACTGCAAAAACCTGGGAAGGATGGTAGCCTTCCAGAAAATTACAGACCCACTTCATTGACGAGCTGTCTTTGCAAAACCATGGAATGCATGGTGAATTGGCACCTCGTGTGGAATCTGGAACGGCACAACCTTCTGGCCAATGCCCAATGTGGCTTCTGTGTGGGCAGGTCTTCGGTGAATCATCTGATCTCACTGGAGACTGCGATACGTGAGGCCTTTCTCCACAGACAGCACTTAGTGGCTGTCTTCTTGGATGTGGAGAAGGCATATGATACCACATGGAGCCATGGTATACTGGAGACCTTGCACCAGTAGGGGCTTAGGGGTAATCTGCCCCTCTTCCTCCATAGCTTTTTGTGCAAATGGACCTTCACCTACTCCTCGGCCTTCCTGCAGGAGAATGGTGTCCCACAGGAGAGCATCTTGAGTGTGACGCTCTTTGCTGTTGCAGTGAATAACCTACCCTCCTCCATTCACCCCCCCAGTAAAGTCGTCCCTGTTTGTGGACGACTTTTCTATCAGGTACCGGGCTGCCACGATGCAGAGCACTGAGCGTCAGCTGCAACTGGCACTCAATAGTGCCAACAAGTTTGCCACTTCATGTGGCTATAAGTTCTCCCCTGACAAAACAATGGTCATGAACTTCTGTCGTAAGCAAGGGCTCCAACCTGAGCCTCATCTTACCTTGAATGGCTGCCTCCTCCTAGTTGTAGAGGCAACTCGGTTTCTTGGTCTCCATTTTGACTGCTGTCTGACATGGGTCCCACACTTGAAGGAGCAGAAGGCTAAGTGCCTTCGGTCCCTGAATATTCTGCGGTGCCTGCAGAAAACTGGTTTTGGGGCAGATCAAATTGTGATGCTATGACTCTACCGGTCAATCGTTCGATCCCGTCTCGATCATGGCTGCAGCGTATATTGCCTGGCAGCCCCATCTACTCTTCGGATGCTGGACAGTGTTCATCACACTGGCATCCGGGTGTCCATTGGGGCATTCCACACAAGTCCAGTACTCAGGCTTTATGCTGAGGCTTGTGAACCACCACTGACTGTGTGGTGGCAGTACCTGGCAGCTGCATATATTTTGCAGGTGAAAGGTCAGCCACAGCACCCTATACACCCGGCCGTCATTAGTAATACTAGGAGACAGCCATCCGACCATCACCCGGGGGTTCAACCTCCATTTGGTGTGTGGAGGATGGATGGTCTTACCAGCCTGGGTGTGACTTTGCCTAGGGTGCAGCCTGTACTGCTGGCCTCTGTGCCACCCTGGACAGTGCCAGAGCCAAGTTTAGATTTGTTGCTTGCAGCCTTACCCAAAACCAGTACCGATAGGTCAGTGTACCAACAAGAGTTTGGACGCCTCTCTTGGACCTATCGAGGCCATGTTTTTATTTACACGGATGGGGCGAAGGATGGCTCCTTGGTGGGTTGGTCAGTCTTTACAACTGGTCATCTCATGGGGAGCCACCTTCCAGGCGTCGCCAGTGTCTTAACTGCAGAACTCACTGCTCTGCACAGGGCACTGGAGCTTGTCCATGTGTTGAATGACAGACACTTTGTTTTTGTGACTGACTCCTTATGCTCCCTTCAGCTGTTGCACACCCTATATGGCAGACATTCCATTATCCACGGTGTGGACAGATTGCTGCTTGTGATTTGTAAGCAGGGCAAGACAGTGTTGTTGATGTGGGTCCCGGGGCATTTTGACATCATAGGCAATGAGAGGGCGGATGCCCATGCCCATCAGGTGGCCCACTTGCCAGATATACCTAACACTGCTGTCCCCTCCTCCGATGCTCTCCCGATGGTGCAGCGCGCTGTCCATGAACAATGGCGGGCCCAGTGGTTTGTGGAGACCACCAACAAACTCCGCACACTGAAGGACACCCCATAGCACTGGGGGTCCTTGCGCCGCCAGTCGCAGAGGGAGGAGGTTGGTTCTTGCTTGGCTTCGGATCGGTCACACGTTCCTCACCTACTCCTACATTTTATGGGGTGAGGAACAGCCATGGTGTGACTTCTGTTGGGAGCCTCTCACAGTTGCGCATATCTTTAGTCACTTTGAGAGATAATGCGAACTGAGATGGCGACTAGGAGTCAGTTGGGAGCTCTCTGCCTCACTTGGGGATAACCCCAAGGGGGTTGAGAGCTCGCTTGTATTTGTGAAAGAGGCCAGCCTCTTTCACAAAATTTGATTTATACACGGTTTGTTTTAGACGTCTTTGAATTTATTCTTTGAAATTATTTTGGCTTTTGCCTTTTTATTTCTGTGTCCTTTTTTTTTCTTTTGCCATGTTTATTGTTATTAATGTTTAGGCTTTTGCCGTGTTTATTGTTATGTCTGTTGTGGATTTTGCCACTTTTATTGTTATGTCTGTTTTGGCTTTTGCCACTTTTAATGTTATGTCTGTTCTCGTTTTTTTCCGGATTTTACTTTTATTTCTATTATCGGCTTTTGCCTATAATTATTCTTTGATATTTATTTGTCTATTGCGTTCTGTATGTTTTAGTTTTAGTGGGCTTTTGCCCTTATTTATTGCCATTATGGTGGAAAGGCCGTTTACACCCCCACCATGGTGATTGTCATTCTGGGCCTTAATGACCATTGTAGTCGATGGGCCCTAAAACAACAACAAACAAACAACAAACAAAATCTGCATTAGGTGATATTTTTCATGTCAATGGAGTTTTTTATTTTTCTTCCTGATGGACGGTACGATCAATCCAAATATTTTTTTAGTCAACTAAATATAGCTACCAGTCCCTAACTATAAATATTAATTAAAAAAATATTGATGGAGTTTCCTAAAGATGGCGTCTACCTGTGAAGAGATGATAGAGTCTATCATCCATCTAATAATGATGGATTGGCAGGGAGTGATGAACATTCTATCAACCTCTAAAGATGCTGAAAGTTCCAGTATTTTGGATACATGATCCAGAATTGTGGTTCACCATAATAGAGTATAGGTTTAAAGTATACCAGATCCAATCTGATGCCCAGAAGTTAAATCTTGCCATAGACACACAACCACCAGAAGTTGTTAGTGATGTGAGGGATTAAATTTTAAATCCCCACAGCAGATGCTTATGAGATCCTTAAGGCTGTGATCACTAAAATAAATTCCAAGTCACAACAACAGAAGTTTCATCAACTATTAAACGATATTCAGCTAGGGGATAGGAAGCCATCCCAGTTGCTGAGGCAGATGCAGCAACTTGCTGGGGATATTTCTCCATTCTCTGGAAATGCTTCTATTATACAAGAATGTTTCGATCACATCTGCCTTGTCAAATGAGGGTAATTTTAGCTACAGCTGACCCTGGTGCCTCAGTGGAGAAGTAAGCCAAAATGGCTGACAAAATCTCTGAAATGCTTGATCCCACTGTTCAATGTTTTAATGCAGTTGCACCTGTTCAGAGTAACATGGTGATTATGGCGCCCTCAATTTTGTGGTCCACTAGGTCGGGACAACTTGCAAGTCAGCCAAGGCCATTGGAGGAAAAACTAAATGAATTAGCAGTTCAGATTACAGATTTGACCAGACTGGTAAATTCACTATCCAAATCATGTAAATCGTCTTCAGCACAGTTTTTCACACAGTCAGTCTAAGTCTTGACATGAACGCCTACCTGAACAAGATAACAACACCACCATCCTCTGTTGGTATCATCATACTTTTGAGGAAGCTGCCCAGAAGTGCTAGGTGCCCTGTGACTAGGGAAATGAGAACACCCCTCATTCTTAGAGTTGAGATAGCACTCAACAGCACTCTCATCCCCAGTCATTTATTTTTTGTTATGACTGATCAACTCGCTAACGTTTTCTAATAGATATGGGGGCAGAAATCAGTATTTTCCAAAGTCAAAAATTGTCCCTATACCACTTAAACCCACTTTTTTCAATTGTATTCCTCAAATCAGTCGCCTTTAAGTACCTTTGGGACACAACGGCTGAATATTAATCTTGGCTTACATTGGTCTTTTTTGTGGAGTTTTGTAGTTGTGGATGAGTTACATGTGATCAACGGTGAGGATTTGTTGCCAAAATTTGGCCTTGTCGTTGACGTCAGCCGCCTGATCTTATGCGACAGGATCACTGGTTTGGAACTCTGTTGATTCAGGGTGCATCATACCTTTCAATACAATTGGCTGTCATCTATTGAACCAGGTGTAGACACACCTATCACACCCTTATTAAAGGAATTCAAGGACATAACTGTACCAAGGCCTGCTGCACATCATATCATGCACAATGTATTTCATCACATTGTGACAACTTCTGGCACACCTTGTGATCCACTTGTGAGGCGCCTAGACCCACCATGATCAAATGTAGCAAAGAAAGAGTTTCAGACACTGCATGAAACTGGCTTCATTCGACCTTCTGCTAGCCCATGGTCTAGTCCTTTAGACATAATCCCAAAAGAGTGTTCGTGGAGGATCATAGGAGTTTTCTGGGGAATGAATACTCGAACCATTCTGAATCGGTATCCAGTCCCAGACTTAATGGAATTTAATTCCCAACTCCACATAGCTCGCGTTCCTTTTCAAAATTGGACCTCACTAAAACATACCACCAGATCCGTATCACACCTAAGGACCTTCCAAAAATAGCAGTCTTAACACCATTTGGTTTGTTTAAGTACATTCCCATGCCTTTTGGTTTATGGAATGCTGCTCAAACCATCCAAAGGTACATGGACATGGTTCGTCCATTCTTACATTGATGACATTCTTGTCAGTATTCGGAGGCTGACAATCACCAAGTGCCTCATTTGCACCAAGTTTTTGAATGTCTGCAAATTTTAGGGTTAATGATAAATCTTGCTAAATATGAATTTGGAAAATCTTATCTCTACTTTTTAGGCCACAGGATCCCTCCTCAAGGGATTAGCCCTCTCTCACAAAAAGTTTCCATAATCAGAGATTTTCCTCGACGTGAATCAAGACGCTCTCTTTGTCTTTTCTTAGGTTTCATAAATTTCTTTTACCGTTTCATGCCACATCGTACTGCAATCCTGCAGCCATTAACGCAATGTTGGGTGGAAAGGCACCTAAAATCGTGAAATTTCTTGGTCTCCTAATGCAGAAGAGGCATTCCTCCAAATTAAGGATACACTTTCAGATGTCATGCTTTTGGTTCACCCTGACCCCAACCAAGATACCTGCATTGCATTATTTACTGACGCCTCAGACATCACAGCTGGGGCAGTACTGATGTAGTTAATAACGAGTGAATGGCGACCTTTAGGTTTTTTTTCCAAGAAATTTAAAGTATCTGAAATTCGGTATAGCACTTTTGGGAGGGAACTTCTGGCAGTATATCTTGTCATTTAACATTTTTGATACTTCTAGGAGGGTAGACAATTTACAGCGTTTACTGATCATAAACCATTGATCAATTCCATGACAACAAAACAAGATCACCATTCACCACGAGAAGCTTGCCAACTGACCTTTATAGTCAAGTTCACTACCGATATCCATCACATTCATGGTACAGATATCTTAGTAGCTGATATGCTTTCCCAAACCTCTATCCATGTTTTGCGTGGAATATCAAACACTGATACTCTTCAGCAACTTCAATCTGCACAAGACTCCAATCCTGATTTTGCAATATTGTTGGAGAATCCTCAATCTCTCATTATTATATGCATTCCTATTCCTGGTGTGGATATTTGGTTGTACTGTGACGTCTCCAGTTCACAACCATGTCCAATTGTTCCATTTTTAATTCATTAATCGACTTTTCATGAATTTCATGATATAGCACATCTGGGTATTGCAGCAACTCGAAGACTGATAACTCCACAATATGGGTGGCCTTCAATAAACAAGGATGTCATGTAGTAGGTGCATTCTTGTATAGCGTGCCAGAGAAGCAAGATTAATCATCATGTTTCTTTGCCAGTTGATGTACGATCTCTGCTATCTGCTCACCTCGACAAAATCCACATTGATCTTGTAGGTCCACTTTCTCCATCTGATGGTCATCATTATCTCCTTATGTGTATCAACCGTTTTACTCATTGGCCAGAGGCTATCCAGTTTTTGACACCACCACCGCCACAGTATCTGCTGCATTAGTAAATCACTGGATTGTTTGTTTTGGGGTACCTTCAATTTTTACCATGGACTGTGAAGCCCAGTTTGATTCATTGCCTTTCACCCATTTATGTGAAGCTTTAAGAGTGAGGCACATTTACACAACATCCTATCATCATGCAGCCAACAGGATGATAGAGCATGATCAACTGGTAATTATTTTGCTTGGGTTAAGGTGTGTTATCCAGGAAGTCCTCCAACCTCCATATGCCAAAGCTGTTTCTGACTGCCCGACAGTTGTTTGACTGCAAGGCAATCTCTTTTCTGCCAAATGGTGAACTATACCACCTGTCAATTTTGTTGATCAGCTACACAATTTGTTTTATGTACCTCCTTCCCAGTATAATCCTCATTCTAATTTCCTTACTCCTAAATTGGAGGAGGCTACCCATGTATTTGTTTGTTGTGTGGTGCTTCCTCATCCTCTCATTCTAACATATGTGGGCCATTTAAAAATTTACATCGCAACCCCAAATACTTTTTGCTTAATGTTAATGCGTGACATGACAATGTGTCAGTCGATAGGTTGAAACCAGCTTTTCCTACTGATCCTGTTTGTGATTCCCTATCAGAATTACCTGATTCAGCACACAATGAAAATGTCCTTTCTCACCTCTGACCAAGACAACCTCGTGTACATTTTGCAAGGAGGTAGTGCAGTGAGATGCATGCATCATGCAACGTCACAGCATGCATATACAACTTCACTGCATCACACGTTCTGTGATGCAGCTTCACTGCATCTCATTCCCTTCTTAATTTGAAATTTTATGTTTTTAGAATGCAAACACATGATTCAAAATTTTTAATTGTAGATTTTTAATTATTATTCTCAACTAAAATCAGTTGTTCACCATCTTCAATGCTATTTAGACGTGTGGAGAATGTCTATTTAAATTGTCTATTCAGATTGTCTGCTCAGATTGTCTATTTTCAATCATCTCATCACTTTAATTATGGAAGTTAAATAATAACATCTTTGCAACCAATAAAAACCTTTTTATTGTCTAAACTTTTATATACTGCAACTTTTTAGTTCATTCAAATTCATGGAGTCAGTTTGAAAAAACCGTGGTGGAATTTTGCTTTCTTGTTCACCACAATGGAACTGTAAATTTTGGCCAGAATGTAGCAAAAGTGGTACTTCCGTCATTGGCCAAACGGCATGGCTGTAGCTATAATAGAAATTGAGATATAGCATAAAGAAAATAGAAGTATTTCCATTGAAATCAATTAGAAAGCACACTGTGCGTTTTCTCTCCTATGCTCATAGAGCAGTAAATGTTTAAAAGAATTTAGGGAATGTGGAACACCAATCATGTGCACAGTGGCATTGCTGTAGTTTTAATAGAAATTGACATTTAGCAAAAAGAAAAATGGAGTTTTGACATCGAAATCAATGGGAAAACACACTTTTTGCAATACATTTTCTGCTATACATCACAGAACAGTAAATTTTTGCCAGAATGTAGGGAATGTAATTCTCCAATCATGTGCAAAACGGCATGTCTCTACCTTTAATAGAAATTGAGATATAGTAAGAAGAAAAATGAACCTTTTCATTAAAATCAAAGGGTAAATACACTTTGTGAGATATTTTCTATCCTATACATCATAGAACTGTACATTATTGCTAGAATGTAAGGAATATGGTACTCCAATGCTAAGCAAAACGGCATGGTTGTACCTTTAATAGAAATTGAGATATAGCAAAAAGAAAAATGAAGTTTTTTTCACTGAAAAAAATAGAAAAACACACTTTGTGGGATATTTTTGCTCTTATACGTCATAGAACTTTAAATTTGCTGAAATGCACGGAATGTGGTACTCCAATCCTGTGCAAGACGGCATGACTATCATGGCTATCATTTGCGCGATATTTTCTCTCCTATACATAAAAGAACTATAAATTTTTGCCAGGATGTTGGGAATGTGGTACTCTAATAATGTGCAAAACGGCATGGCTGTAGCTTTAATAGAAATTGAATTATAGCAAAAGCGAAAATGAAGTTCTTCCATACAAATCATTAGGAAAACACACTTTGTGTGGTTTCTCTTTCTATACATGATAAAACAGTAAATTTTGGACATAATGTAGAGAATGTTGTACTCCAATCATGTGTAAAACGGCATGGATGTAGCTTTAATAAAAATTGAGATATAGCAAAAAGAAAAATGGAACTTTTTAATTGAAATTAATGGAAAAACACAATTTTTGTGTTATTTTCTCTCCTATACATGATTTAACTGTAAATTTTGTCTACAATGTAGGGAAAGTGGAACACTAATCATTGGCAAAACGGCATATGTGTAGCTTTAATAGAAATTGAGTTATTGCAAAATGAAGTTTTTTTCATTGAAATCAAAGGGAAAACACACTTTTTGTGATATTTTCTCTCCTATACATAATAGAACTGTAAACTTTAGCTAGAACGTAGGGAATGTAGTAATCCAGTAATGTGCAAAACGGCATGGCTGTACCTGTAATAGAATTTGAGATAAAGAAAAAATAAAAATTGAATTTTTTATTTGAAATTAATAGAAAACCACACTTTCCGCAATATCTTCTGTACGATAGATCACAGAACTGTAAATTTTTGCTATAATGTAGAAAATCTGGTACTCCAATCATGGGCAAAGCAGCATGGGTGTAGCTTTAATAGAAATTAAGATATTGCAAAAAGAAAAATTAGAATTTTTTCATTAAAATCATTGGGAAAACACACTTTCTGCCATATTTCTGTGTTATACATAATCTGACCATAAATTTTTTCAGAATGTTGGGAATGTGGTACTCCAAACATGTGGAAAATAGCACAGCTGTAGCTTTAATAGCAATTTATATATTGCAAAATTGACAAATGAAGTCTTTTCCTTTGAACTCAATGGGAGAACACAATTTGTGCAATGGTTTCTCTCCTATAAATGACAGAACTCTAAATTTTGGGAAAAATAAAGGGAATGTGGTCCACCAATTTTGTGCAAAATAGCATGGATGTAGTTTTAATAGAAATTGAGATATAGAAAAATGCAAAATGAAGTTTTTCCATTAAAATCAATGGGAAAACACACTTTGTGCTGTTTCCCTCCTATATGTGGCAGAGAAGGAAATTTTTTCCAGAATGTTTGGATTGTGGAAATCAATATAAAAACACACTTTGTGCAATATTTTCTTCCCTATACATAATTTTTTACCCCCTTAAAACAGTTTTTCCATTCAAATCAATGGGAAATCACACTTTTTGCGTTTTCTCTCCTACATGTAATTGAAGTTTAAATTGTGGCCAGAATGTCGGGAATATAGCACTCCAATTATGTGAAAACACACTCCTATGCGTAATAGAATCATAATTTTTTTGCTAGAACGTTGGGAATGTGGTACTCCAATCATGTGCAAAACGACATGGCTGTAGCTTTAATGGAAATTGACATATAGCAAAAAGAAAAATAGAGATATTAAAATAAAATCAATGGGAAATTACTTTTTGTGTGATATTTTCTTTCCTCTATGCAATGGAACCATACATTTTTGCCAGAATGTTTTGAATTTGGTACTCCAATCCTTTGCAAAATTGCATACCTGTAGCTGTAACAGAAATTGAGATATAGCAAAAGGAAAAATGAAGTTTTATAATTAAAATCAATTGAACTATACACTTTTTGTGTTTTCTCTGCTATACATGATTGAAATGTAAATTTTGGCCAGAATGTACAGAATGTGTACTCCAATGATGTGCAAAACGGCATCGCTGTAGCTTTAATATAAACTGCGATACAGCAAAAAGAAAATAGAGATTTCCCATTCAAATTAATGGAAAAACACACTTTGTGCGTTTTCTCTCCTATACATGATAGAACTGTAAATGCAATTGCACTGTGGTACTGCAATTACGTGCAAAATGGCAGGCCTGCAGCTTTAATAGAAATTGAAATATTGCATTAAAAATATGATGTATTTCTAATGAAATCAATGGGGGAACACACTTTGTGCAAAGCATTCTTTTCTACATATAATAGAACCACAATTTTTTCCAGAATGTT
>JAAFCE010009127.1:10988634-11033839 GCA_013389805.1 Trigoniulus corallinus
AAATGCCTATTTATTACTTGTCTTCTGTTTATTTCAGAAGTCAACCAATGAAAAAGAATACTTATTTGAAACTTGCACCATCAATTAAGTTTTTTTATTTGAAAGTCTCGCTGCACAACTCCTGCTGCTTCAGTTTACATTCTCATTCCACAGATTGTGTGCTATTCAACACCAATAAAATATAGCTGTATTTGGTATGATTTGTATGATTTGTTATTGAGCTGTATTTAGATGTTCTTTTGGTATGATTGAGATGAAGCTGAAAGATGAAATGAAAAGATGTTTATATATGTTATGTCACATAAATTTAGAGTATAGTTGATTACGGTTTGTTCTTTGCATCTATTAATTAAAGGAAGGCATTTCGAATAGTGGATGTTACATAGCACAGCAAAGCAACAACAGTTGAAGAGAAGAGGACTACTACAAGTTGTGTACCATTATTTTTAATTTATAGTAATGTTGAATAACCACATTATAACGTAGAAGCCAAATTTGAAGATGGGTATTTTCAAAGGTCATGCAAACATTTATCAAGCATTACATATATTTGTGTGGAGCTTAGTTGTGTATCTCCATCCAATGCAAACAGGTGGGCTGTTAAAATTGTGCCAGGAGCTGGTGACATCTATAAATTTGGGGAGTCAGGGGGTGTGAGATAATCCGCAATACAGCAATAAGAGGATTAAATAACACACTCAAACACATAGGATGGTATGTGAAAGCACTTGAATTCCATTATAAGGTATCATTAGTATTAACAATATGACATAAATTTATTAAATTTTTTATTTCAGGTTCAAAAACCTGATCTCAACCCATTGAAGTAAAATGCATGAATTTCCAAATGCAAGAAACTCTAACAGTTTCATGATGTGAAAAAATAACAAAAGAAATCCCAGATGCAAATCTGAAAGTAACACCAGGATTTCCTCAGAGGTCACCCATCGCAGTACTACCCTGGCCAAATGCTGCTTAACTGCAGTGACCAGACGAGTCATGGTGCATTCAACATTGTATGACAACTGGCAAACATAACATCTTCAAACTGCAATTTGATTGCTGTTTTGCTAATAATAAATTGTGTATTATTAAAACTACAACAACCTTATCAACGACATGATTTCCAAAGCTTTCTGATATTTTAAGTAACAGGCAATGATGATTTAAATTATAGAATGTTATGCAAGTGACCTACTGTTTCCAGATATTAACTTTTTGTTTTCCACATTTCATCACATATTTATTGTTATTGCTAACATCACTTATTTATTGTTATTGCTAACATCATTTATTTATTGTTATTGCTAACATCACTTATTTATTGTTATTGCTAACATCACTTATTTATTGTTATTGCTTATTGTTATTGTAATTGTTATTCCAAACAGCCCAACATCTTTTCTTAGGATTAAGTTGCCAAATTGACAAATTTCAATGGACAATGTATGTAGTCTGATATACCAGATACATCCCATTGATTCCCACAAGGTACTGATACTGCTCTTCATAGTAAATCAAAATGAGATACATCAGTATTGTGAAGAAAATATGATTTTACATAGGAATAAAATACTCCAAACCTTTTCCAATAAGATTTTAAAATTAACGAACTATTGATAACGTGTTACCAATAAATGTTGAAATATTCTCAGATGTAGAACCCTTCACGTGGGTAATGACAGTGTGTGAACAAAAAAGTGCAGCACTTATATGTATGTTTTTGAGATACATATTTGGATTGGTGAAATCTTCCAAAAATTCACTCCCTTATAAATAACTTTGGAGTGCATTAAGTGTGAAGACTATGAAAATCTGGTAAAGAACATGCAATTACACCACCCCAATATTAGTATTAGCCTAAGCACATGCCAATATATTGCAAGGCTTAGTGGCACATAGGAAGTGAGAATTAAAACTGTTATTTTGTGTTGACTTCAGCTACATTTGCAGACTAATAAGCATTCTGCACACTGCAGCAATCCAATTAACACACACATAGAGTCCTCATTTGTAAAATGCAATGAAATTGGTAGGAAATAAGATTATTGCAAAAATCCCTTTTGTGTTTGTTGTTAAAATTTTTGCCAGTGTGAAGGGAATTTTGTAGTCGCTTCCTGAGCAACATGACATGGGTTTAGCTCTAATAGAATTTGAGATATGGCAAAATATCGTCTTCTATTAATATCAATGGAAAACCACATTTTGCATTATTTTAACCTTATACATCATAGAAAACTCAATTTTTCCCAAAATGTAGAGAATGTGGTTTTCTATGTGGGAAAACACACTTTGTGCGTTATTTTCTCTCCTAAATATCTCAGAACTGTAAATTTTTCCTATAATGTAGAGAATGTGGTACTTCATTAAATTACAAAATGGCATTATTGTAGTTGCAATAGAAATTATGATATTTTAAAAAAAATGTCTTTCCTTTGAAATCAATGGGAAAAGAAACATTTTAGCATTATTTTCTCTCCTATATATCATAGAACTGTAAATTCTTTTTAAATGGACGGAATGTGGAAAACCAATCATGTGCAGAATGGCATGGCTATAGCTTTAATTGAAATTCACATATTGCCAGAAGAAAGATGAAGTTTTTCCATTGAAATCAATGAGAAAACACACGTCATGTGAGATTTCGCTACCTATACATAATAGAACCATAAATTTTTGCCAGAATGTTGAGAATGTGGTACTCCAATTATGTGCAAATTGGCATGGCTGTAGGTTTAATAGCAATTGAGATATACCAAAAGAAAAATGAAGTGTATCCTTTGAACACAATGGGAAAATACACTTCATGCGATATTTTCTCTTCTATACATCATAGAACTGTAAATTTTTGTGAGAAGGTAGGGAATTTGGTACTTGAATCATGTGCAAAATCGCATGGCTGAAAATGAGAAATTGCAAAAAGAAAAATTAAGTCTTTCCTTTGAAATCAGTGGTTGAACACATGAATGTATAGAACTATATATAGAATATATAGAACTGTATATTTTTGATAGAATGTTGGGAATGTGGTACTCCAAACGTGTGCAAGACAGCATGGCTGTAGCATTAAGAGAAATTGAGATGTAGCAAAAAGAAAGATGAAGTGTTCCATTGAAGTCAATGGGAAAACACACTTGTGCAACATTTTCTCTCCTATATAAAATAAAACTGAAAATTTTTGCCAAAATGTAGGGAATTTGGTAGTCCAATCATGTGCAAAATGGATTTGCTGTAGCTTTAATAGAAATTGAAATACATTAAAAAGAAAAATGAAGTTTTTCAATTGAAATCAATAAGAAAACACACTGTGTGCGTTATATTTCCTCCTATACATGACAAAACTGTTAATTTTTGCCAGAATTCGGGAATGTGATACTCCAATCATGTGCAAAATGGCATGGCTGTTGCTTTAATTGAAATTCGGATATAACAAAAAGAAAAATGAAAATTTTTTAATTGAAATCAATGGGAAAATACACTTTGTGCGTTTTCTCTTCTATAAATCACCGAACTTTAAATTTTGGCCAGAATGTAGATAATGTGGTACTCCAATCATATGCAAAATGGCATGGCTGTAGCTTTAATATAAATTAAGATATAGCAAAAAGAAAAATTAGGTTTTTCAATTGAATACAATGGGAAAAGAAACACTGTGCGATTTCTCTCCTATGCATTGTAGATATATGAATTTAAGGAAGAATGTGGGAATGTGGTACTCCAATCATGTGCAAAACGGCATAGCTGTATCTATAATAGAAATTGAGATATTGCAAAATGAAAAATGAAGTATTTCCATTGAAATTTATGTGAACACATACTACGAGGGATATTTTATTTCCCTCACATAACAGAACCATAGAATTTTTCAGAATTCTTGGAATGTGGTACTCCAATCAAGTGCAAAACAGAATGGCTGTTGGTTTAATAGAAATTGAGATATAGCAAAAGGAAAAATGAAGTTTTTCAATTGAATACACAGGAAAAACGCACTTTGTGCAATATTTTCTCTCCTACATAAAGTAGAACTGTAAATTTTTTTCATAATGTAGGAAATGTGAACTGAAATCATGCACAAAACAGCATGGCGGTATTTTTTAAAAGAAATTGAGATATCGGAGAAAATATGAAGTTTTTCTATTGAAATCAATGGGAAAACACACTTTATGAGTTTTCTCTCCTATAGATGATAAAACTGTAAATTTCGTCAAGAATGTAAGGAGTGAGGTACAGCAATCATGTTAAAAACGGCATGGCTGTAGCTTTAATACAAATTAAGATTTTGAAAAAAGAAAAAAGAAGTTTTTCAGTTTAAATCGATGGTCAAACACACTTTGTGTGATATTTTCTCTTCTATATATAAATAGAACTCTAAATTTTTTCAGAGTGTTGGGAATGTGTTACTCCAATCATGTTCAAAACAGCATGGCTGTAGCTTTAATGGAAATTGAGATATAACAATTTTTCATTGGAATCAAGGAGAAAACACACTTTGTTCATTTTCTCCACCATACATGATAGAAATGGAAATTTTGGCCTTAATGTAGGGAATGTGGCACTCCAATCACGTACAAAATGTCTTAGCTATAGCTATAATAGAAATTGAGATATAGCAAAAGGAAAAATGAAGTTTTTCCATTGAATACAATGAAAAACGCACTTTGTGATGTTTTCACTCCTATATAAAGTAGTACTCTAAATTTTTATCATAATGTAGGGAATTAGGTACTCTCATCATGTAAACAATAGCATGGCTGTAGCTTTATTAGAAATTGAGGTATAGGAAAATGAAAAAAAATCCAGTGTTTCAATTGAAATAAAGGGGAAAACAGACTTTGACCTTTATTTTCTCTCCTATACATGATATAATTGAAAATTTTTGCCAGAATGTCGAAAATGTGGTGCTCATATTATTTGCAAAATGGCGTGGCTGTAGCTTTAATAAACATTGAGATGTAGGAAAAAAATGAAGATTTTCCTTTGAAATCAATAGGTAAACACACTTTGTGCAATATTTTTTTTCCTCTACATATTAGAACAATAAATTTTTCCCTCAATGGTAGGAATGTGGTATGCCAATCATGTGAAAAACGGCATGGCTGTAACTTTAATAGAAATTGAGATATTGCAATAAGAAAAATGGAGTTTTTCCATTCAAATCAATGGGAAAACACACTTTGTGCGTTTTCTTTCCTATACATGATAGAACTACAAATTTTGGCCTGAATGTCTAGAATGTGGTACTCCAAATACGTGGAAAACGGCATGCTTATAGCTTTAATAGAATTTGAGATATTGCAAGAAGAATTTAAAAAGTTTACCATTGAAATCAATGGGAAAACACACTTTGTGCAATATATTCCTTCATATACATAAGAGGACCATAATTTTTTTTCCAGGATACTGGGAATGTGGTACTCTAATCATGTGCAAAACGGCAGGGCTGTAGCTTTAATGGAAATTGTGATATAGAAAAAAATGAAGTTTTTCCATTAAAATCAACAGGAAAACACATTTGATGTGACATTTTCTCTCCTATACACTATAGAACTGTAAATTTAGGCCCAAATGCAAGGAATATGACACTCCACTTGTTTGCAAAACGGCATGGCTGTAGCTGTAATAGAAATTAAGATATTATAAAAAAATGAATTTTTTTACTGAAATCAATTTAAAGCACACCTTAAGCGCCATTTTCTCTCCTTTACATGGTCACACAGTAAATTTTATCCAGAATGTAGCACGTGTAGAATGTTGCACGTTCAGAATGGTAGAATGTAGCACGTGAAGAATGTGGCATGCCAATGACGTCAAAACGGCATGGCTGTAGCTTTAATAGAAATTCAGATATTGAAAAAAGAAAAATAACATTTTTAAATTTAACTCAATAAGAAAACACACTTTGGGTGATATTTTCTCTCCTATGCATAATACAAATATAAATTTTTGCCAGAATTTTGGGAATGTGGTACTTTAATCATGTGCAATAACTTTTTTTAGCTTTAACAGAAATTCGGATATAGCAAAAAGAAAAATGAAGTTTTTCCATTGAAATCAATTGGAAAACACAGTATGTGCGATATTTTGTCTCCTATATAAAAATAGAACTGTAAATTTTTACCAGAATATTGGAAATGTGGTACACCAATCTTCATGATGCTTCATGGAATGGCTGTGGCTTTAATAGAAATTAAGATATAGGAAAATGAAAATGAAGATTTTCCTTTGAAATTACATTCTTACAATCTTACATGTGACATGTACCATAACAGGAAGATCCCTCATGAAGTGCATAGGTGGGGTGTAAAAGGGGAAAAGCTTAAACATGAATTTCCCATGTTATTTAATAAAAATTCAGTAATTAGTTGTCATGATTTTGATCCAGTAGCTAGTTCTAGAAATGCGAACAGTAAGAGCACTCTTAGTATGAAAATAGCAAAATAATTTAAAAATGCCAATGTAAAATAAATTTCGAGAAAATGATATGAAATAAGTTAGAATATAAAGAAATAACGGAAATAAAATTAAATCCTAATATCTTAATACAGTAATCAGAATTCTGACATCGAGACACCTATGAAAATAAATATTAATATAAACGTACTATAACCCAACAAGCCAACCCACTCAGCACAACATTTTTTATCCCTATTTCAATACATTGCTTAGATAAGATTTCACTTTTCTTTTCAAAATTTACAGGGGTATTAATATATCATCAACACCCAGTGTAAGACTATTAAAGTCCCGTTATGCCTAATAAATTGGGTTCCTCAAGCCTCCTGAAACAGCAAAAATTGCCTTTGATGTGAACCACGACTTGGAACTCATACACAATCGGTTAAGTAAATGTGGGCAATTTATTTTGTTATCCTATAGGTGGTAAATCCAAACAATCCTAGAATATATAATAAGATTTCTGAGTCAAAGAACCTCCATTTGAGGCACATTCACAAATATTGTTATGTGTCTATCTTGGGCTGGAATAATGTCTAATGCTTTGTCATGCAACTTGACCGATTTCAAAAGTATGGAATGGTTACATGTAGACCAACACATACGCCCATATGTTATGATTAGTTTAATCAGCCGATCAAATAACCAGGACCAAAGTCCTGGAAATAAATAAATACCCCTAACATTCTGCACAACAGCCTAGAACCCTTTTACGTTTAAATATAACTGCTAAAGATGTAGCTGATATGTTAATTTTGTATCTAAAACTATGCCCAAATCTCTTATCAAATGTATACATGTAACATGTACCCCATTCTAGAATGAATAGGGGTATTGTATAGGGGATCATGTCCAGTGAAAAGTTATAATGGCAGATTTGATTTAATTTAATGACAGGTTATTTGACAACACCCATTGTTCAAATACTCAGATGGAATCAATCAGGACTCTGGCATTATCCACATTAACAACCTCTTTAAATAGCTTCAGGTCTACAGTGAATGCCAAAGAAATAACCTGAGTGCTAAGTTGGCTAAAAAGATCATTAATGTAAATGTTTGATACCAATGGGTTTATGGTACTGCCCTGAGGAATACCCATCACTCGTTGGTAATGATTCTGGCTAAAAACGCCCTTAAATTTAACATAGTTGTAACGTTCTGCTAAATAATGCCCTACGAAATTGTGTAAATCCCCCAATAAGCCATACTATTCCAAATTTTTTCAATAGTAGGGTCATGGACACTGCATCGAACGCTCTAGAGATATCTAAATATAGTGCATCTAACTGGTGCCTTTTTTGAAATGCATTAGTTATATTGTCAATGTGCATCAATAAATTTGATTCAGTTGACTTATTGGCTTAAAAACCATGTCAGGCAGGATGTAAAAATCTTCTACCCTAACGAATTGATTTAGCCCAAATCATCTTTTCTAACATCTTTGCCAAACGTGATAAAATTAAAATTGGATGGTAATTGGCCATTCTCGCCTTCAACCTACTTTCATAAATAGGTAATTCATGAACAGTCCTCCAAATCTGAGGAACTGTATGAGTTTAATAAGAGAAGAAAAAACTTTGCTAGGATAGGTGATATTATGTCATGGTAAGCTTTGATTAGAACTGAAGGAATACCATCAGGGCCTAAGGTAAGTGAGGAGTGCAACCTTCCAATAGCCCAATGCCCCTCAGATATGGATATACTGCTGATATTGAGACTCACCTCACCATTAGGTAAAATCCAAGGATAATTGTTTCTTAGGCACTGTTGTGAGCCATTTCTTGCAAGTTGACCAAAATTATTGCAAAATCTGTCAGCTATTTCTTGGTGGTCAGTGACAAGATGGCCATCAATGCACAGAGACAATCTATAATCACGTTGCCTTGACAATCTGTTGTATTGTGACAAAACGTTTAGATGAGTTATGGCTAGCAGCCATGTGGGCCATAAACTGACATTCGTCCCTAATCAACATCTGTTTTTCAGAGATCTCAGCCTAGAAAACTGCTAGTATCTTGAAGGAGAGGGATAACGTTTATTTCTATTCTAAAGGCAGTGATTAAGCTAAATCAGCTTAATTACTTCAAAACTAAACTAGGAGGGATAGTAAAGGCATTTCATCTGTGGTAGCTTGACTGCAATACAGTCTGACATAGCTTTCTGGAGGGACTGGTAGAAAAAATCAACTCTTGCCTCAGGATCCTCTAGATGTTGGAGGTTGACCCAATTCGCTGTTTGTAATGGACGTTATAAATGTACATAATTACCTCTGACCCAATTGTAACACAAGTGAGGTTTAAATAAACTGATATTTGAGCAAACATAGGTAAGCTGAAGATAGAGATGTAAGGCAGGATGATGACCATCCAATTTTGAAAGAGGAGGTGCTGTAGAATCTTGGTAAGTTCAAAGCATGGCTTCAAACTCTAAGTGATCACCTTGGTTATTGTGGGAGATAGTAAGGATTTGAGATTATAAAGTGTTAGTTGATTATCAGGTAATGGATCCAAATCCAGTAAAAATGAGTGCCCTGCTTTCACAGGAGTATTTTCCCCATAGACTGATAGGCAACCCTTACATTTAAAACTGGCTGTCATTAGCTGAGCCTCATTGGGCATTAAAGTTAGACAATCAGTATGAGACTTTTTCAAGCCAATTATACATTTAATAGTAGAGTTCTGTGGACAGATTTCTTTCACATAACTAAACACAACACTTTAGGTGCCATCACGTTGACAACAGCCAACAGGGTCTCCAGACGCCTCTGTACTCATAAGCAGATGGTGATGAAAAAAAAGCAGATGACTATACAGCTGCTTTGCTTAAAAATATGTCATAAGCCTACTGGCATGTACCTGGCAACAGATTGCTAGCAGTCAGCCCAGCCATAGGCCAGACCCACCAAAACACAGTCACCGATATCTAAGCCAAATACTTAATTTAAAAAACATAACCTATAAGTACACAAAATTGTTTAAAAACGCTTAGTAGGAAGAACAATCTGACACACAACTAACCAACCTAGCAGTGCTGCCAGATGATCAAAAAATAAACACACTTTGTGCAATATTTTCTATCCTATACATAAGAGAACCATAAATTTTTGCCAGAATTTTGGAAATAGGTACTTAATCATTTGCAAAACTGCATTGCTGTAGCTTTAATAGAAATTGAGATATAGAAACAATAATACAGAAGGTATTCAATTGTAACTTATAGAAATTGAGATATAGGAAAATGAAAAATGAAGTTTTTCCATTGAAATTAATTGGGAAAACACACGTTGTGTGATATTCTCTCTCCTATTTAAAATACAACTGCAAATTTTTGCCAAAATATTGGGAATAAGGTACTCCAATCATTTTGAAAAGCAATCACTTTGTCTTTAAAATGCATGATTAGAGTAATACATTCTCTACATTCTGGCCAAAATTTACAGTTCTATCATGTACAGGATTAAAAATGAACAAATTGTGTTTTCTCATTGATTTTACAGAAAAACTTCATTTCTTTTTGCTATATCTTAATTTCTATTAAAGGTACAGCCATACCGTTTATCACATGATTGGAGTACAACATTCCCCACATTCTCACAAAAATTTACAGTTTTATGTTGTGTAGGAAAGAAAATATCACAGAAAGTGCTTTTTCCCATTGATTTCAATGTAAAAACTCCATTTTTCTTTTTTTGGTATATCTGAATTTCTATTAATGCTACAGCCATGCCGTTTTGCACATGATTGGAGTACCTCATTCCCTATATTCTGGCATAAATTTGCAGTTTTATGTTTTGTAGAAGAGAAAATATCGCAAAATGTGTGTTTCCCATTGATTTCAATGTGAAAACTCCAATTTTCTTTTTGCAATATCTCAATTTCTATTACAGCTACAGGCATGTGGTTTTTGCAAATGATAAGGGTACCTCATTTCCTACATTTTCGCAAAAATTAACATATCTATGAAAGAGAAAATATCGCACAGTGTGTTTTTCATTGATTTCAATGTAAAAACTTCATTTTTCTTTTTGCTTTCTCTCAATTTCTATTAAAGCTACAGCCACGCCGTTTTGCAAATCATTGTAGTACCTCATTCTCTACATTCTGAAAAAATTTACAGTGCAAGGTTGTACAGGAAAGAAAATATTGCACAAAGTTTGTTCTCCCATTGATTTCATTGTAAAAACTCCATTTTTTCTTTTTTTATATCTCAATTTCTGTTAAAGCTACAGCCATGCCATTTTGCACATGATAAAAGCACCTCATCATCATCATCATCTCACCCTTCTCCCACTTGTGGCGGGTTCGGGTCTGCAGGTTCTCCTTCTTCACTCCCTCCTATCCCCCACAATGTCGCCCCCTCACCCCGCACTTCTCCATATCTGTCAGCACCACCTGCTCCCACTTCCGTTTTGGTCTTCCCCTACCTCTGGTGCCCCCAATCACATGCCAACCCATAATGGTCCTAACACGCTTTTCCTCCTTTCTCCTTATGACATGCCCATACCACCTCAACCGCCTCTCCCTTATCTTCTCTATGATGTCCCTCACCCCCAGGCTCCATCTAACATAATCATTTCATACTCTGTTGGCTCATGAGACTCCAGTCATGTAGCGCAGTATGTGCATCTCAGCCACTCGCATTCTCCTTTCATGGTTCTTCCTAGCTGCCCAAAACTCTGAGGTATACAACATGGCAGGCATGACAACATTTCTGTAAACTTTATCTTACAACTTTATTGGGACCTGTCAGTCGCACAGGACTCCACTAGCCTGCCTCCACTTCAGCCACCCTGCATTAATCCTTTAGGTCACGTCTGAGTTTATCTCTCCATCGCTCTGGAAAACTGATCCTATGCAACGAAACTGTTGCACTGCTGTTATACCCTCACCCGCACAACGGATTTCACCTCCTTGCCCCTGGATGCAAAAATTGAAAGCAAGGTACTCTTTCTTATTGGTGTTTACTTTGAGACCCCCTCTTTCCATTGCTATCTTAATGTTCTGTAGCCCCTTTTTACATCCTCCTTCAATCCCTCAAGCTTTTCCACATCATCAGCAAATACTAGGCAATTAGGGGCCCATTCCCCTAAGCCTGTCAGCAGCTCATCCATTACCAGAGTGAATAGATATGGACTAAGTGCTGATCCTTGATGCACACTGACCTGCACATTGAAGCCAGCGGTGTTTCCCCATGCTGTTCTCACCCTAGTAATGGCACCCCCATACATATACTGCACTATCCTAATATAGGCTTCATCAACCCCTTTCATCCTTAAAACGCTCCATACCACCTGTCTAGGGACGCTATCATATGCCTTCTCCAGGTCCACAAATACTGAATTGAGGTCCTTCCTTGCTGCTCTATGTTTCTCTATCATCTGGCGCAGAATAAAGATTGGTTTCATGGTGGACCTACCTGGCATAAACCCAAATTGGTTCCCCCAGACTCGAGTTTGGTCTCTAAGGCGACATTCTTTTATTTGCTCCCACAGCTTCATAGTATGGCTCAATAGCTTTATGCTGCTATAGTTTCCACAGTCCTGGGCATCACCTTTGCCCTTGAACAGTGGAACTATCCAAATTTCTTTCTATGCAGATGGCATCATGTCCCCATTTGCTAGCTTATTAAAAAGCTTCCCTAACCATGTAATAGCTTTAGTCCCCAAGGTGTGCCAAACATCAATTGGGATCTTATCTGGGCCTACTGCTTTGTGACCTTTAATTTTTTGAAGGGCTGTGACTGTTTCATCCTCACTAATCTTGTCCACTTCCTTGGTGGTGAGTGGGCAGTCTGTGACTGTTGAGCAAGTAGCAGTGATTAGGAGGCTGTGGTAGTATTCTTCCCACCTTTTAATTACCTCAGCTGGTTGGAACAGGACCCTGCCATTGGTATCCTTGACTGCTGTAGCCCTGGTAACATCCTTGCTAGTTCTATCTCTGATCTAGGCCAGTTTAAAAACTGCATTCAATCCTTCTTTTGTCCCCAACCTTTCATATAAGGCCTCATACTTCTTGTACTTGGCCAGTGCAATGGTCCTCCTGACATTTTTCTTTGCCTGAAAATAGTCTGCCTTGAAAACCTGATCCCCTATTTCCCTCCATCTATGAAGAGCTACCTTCTTTAGTTTGATGGCAGCTTCCACCTCCTCAATCCACCACCATGTCTGCCTACCCTAATATGTTCGTCCTACTCTACCCATAACTAACAGTGCCTTACCACATCTCCATATCTTCCTAGCAACCCTGTCCCAGTCAACCTGACTAAGAACCTCCTGTCAGAATTCATCTCTTTTGGTGGACAATTTCCAACACCTAACAACTGATTCTCCCTTCCAGGAATGTTGCTTCCCTGTCCCCTTAATTAATAAGTCCATCATGAGCATCATGGTAGTGCCCAGCAATCTTGGATCTCTGCCCTCTGATGCTTCCCAGCCATGAAAAAGACAATTTGGGACCTCCTCTGCTGTGACTGGAAAGTAGTTAGGTGCTTTTCCCTCTTCTTGAACCATTTATTGGCTAATGCAAGGCCATGTGCTCTTGCTGTGTCAAGGACATTCTGCCACTCTAGGTTGATCACCCCATACCCACATCCCTATGAACATCTGCATACCCCAGTGACTCATTACCCATGTGTGCATTGAAGTCACCCCCAATAATCAGTTGCTTGTTATACCTGCCCTGTCTCATTGGACTATCTACTGACTGCACCACCTCATCAAAATCATCCAAAAGGCAGCGTTTATGGTGTCACCCAGGCCTGCTTGTGGGGCATATGCACTTATGTGGTGGAGCCCTACACCCTGGCAGAACACCGTAACTAACATCAGCCTACTGCTGACTCTGGGAACTGAAGTGATGCACTGCTGCAAATCACTAGTTAATATAATTCCCACCCCGTTTTGTCCCTCATCACTACCTGCATAGATAAGCTTGTATCCCTCTTCCAGGGACCTTGACCTATTACCCTTCCACTTAACCATAGGAGCACCTCATTACCTATATTCTTTCACAAATTTACAGTTCTATGTTGTATAGGAGAGAAAATATCTCACAAAGTGTGTTTTCCCATTTATTTCAATGTGAAAACCATTTTTCTTCTTGTGACGTCTAAATTTATATTAAATCTACAGCCATGACTTTTTGCACCAGATTGAGTACATCATTCCCTACATTCTTGAAAAAATTTACAGTTCTATGTTTTATAGGAGAGAAAATATTGCACAAAAGGTGTTTTCCCCACTGATTTCAATGTAAAAACTCCATTTTTCATTTATTAATATCTCAATTTAAATTAAAGCTACAACCATGACGTTTTGCACATGATTGAAGTACCA
Organism: Trigoniulus corallinus; assembly: GCA_013389805.1. Lineage (NCBI taxonomy): Eukaryota > Metazoa > Arthropoda > Diplopoda > Spirobolida > Trigoniulidae > Trigoniulus > Trigoniulus corallinus. The sequence goes on from JAAFCE010009127.1 coordinate 11,002,423, forward strand.
CATTCCATACATTTTGAAGAAAAGTTATAATTCTATAATGTATCGGAATAAAAATTTCGCACAAAATGTATTTTCCCCATTGATTTCAATATGAAAACCATTTTTCTTCTTGTGACATCTCAATTTCTATTAAAGCTACAGCCATGACTTTTTGCACCAGATTGAGTACCTCATTCCCTACATTCTCACAAAAATTTACAGTTCTATGTTGGATTGTGCATTTTCGCACAAAGTGTATTCACACAAAATATCACACAAAGCGAATTAATGTGCATCTTCACACAAAATATCACACAAAGCGAATTAATGTGCATCTTTACACAAAATATCACACAATGAAGAAACTCCATTTTTATTTTTACTTTATCTCAATTTCTATTAAAGCTGCAGCCTTGCCATTTTGCACATGATTGGAGTGCCTCATTACATACATTCTTGTAAAAATTTACATTTCTATGCTGTATAGGAGAGAAAATATTGTACAAGGTGTGTTTCCCATTGATTTGAATGTGAAAACTCTATTTTTCTTTTTTTCTATTTCTCAGGATTCCTTTAAAAACAATTTTAATAAAAGCGTTCTATAACATAACAAGCCAATCCAATTCGCACCAGGTTGTTTCATCCGAATTTCAATTTATTGCTTAAATAAGATTTAGCTATTCTTTTTAAGATGTAAAGGGGGTAAGATAAATCATCAATACCCAGGGCTATACTAATAAATTTCCATTGACCCTGATATATTGGGTTCCTCAAGTCCCCTGCAACCACAAAAAATTGCCTTTTCTGTTAACCATTACTTGGAACTCTTATACACAGTCGATTAAGTAAATTTGTACAATTTAAATTATTGTCCCAAAGGTCGTAAAGCCAAACTATCCCAGAAAATATAATAAGATTTCTGAGTGCAAGAACCTCCATTCCTTGAACATTCCGAGATATTGTTACACCCTTATCTGGGGCTGGATCAATATGTAATGCTTTGACATGTAAATTAGCAAATTTCAAATTTAGGAAATGGCCACAAGTAGACCAACACATAAGCCCATATGTGATGATTGGTCTAATAAGCTAATCAATCAACCAGGACTGGAGTCCTTGAAACAAATACATGCTCTTAATATTCTGCACAACTGCATAGATCCGTTTTACCTTCATATATAACTTTGGAAGATGTAACTGACAGGTTAATTTTGTATTTAAAACTATGCCCTAATTTCTAATGGAATCTATACATGGAACAGGTACCCTGTTCAAAAATGAATATGGGTATGGTATATGGCAACGTGTTGAGTGAAAGGTTATAATTGTAGATTTGTTAAAGTATAATGACAAGTTATTTTACAACAGCCGTTGATAACTACTTAATGGAAATCATCTCTTTAGAAAGCTTAAATTCATCAGAAAATGCCAATGGAATGCCCTGAGAGCTAAATTGGGCAAAAAGATTATTAATAAAAATATAAAATAGCAACTGGCTAAAGGTACTGCACTGAGGAAGAGCCATCACTTTTTGGTAATGATTCTGGCTCAAAACGCCCCTCAATTTTAACATAGTTGTAACGTTTGGATAAATAATGTCCTATGACACTATGTAAATCCCCTGATACACGACACCACTTGAATTTTTTCAATAGCAATGGAATTGACACTATATGAAAAGCTCTAAAGATATCTAAATATAGTGAATTTAACTGGTGTCTTTTTGAAATGCATTTGTTATATTGTAAACAGTGATCTATAAATTAGATTCAGTTCACTTAATGGCTTGAAAACCATGTTGGGCAGGGTGTAAAAATCTTCTCCTCCAAGGAACCAATTTAGCTGAAATAATCTTTTCTAAGATCTTTGCAAAAGATGATAAAATTGAAATGATGTGGTAATTGACCATAATCGCCCTCAATCCACTTTTAAAAATAGGCAATACATTAAAGGTTCCTTAAATCTTAGGAGTAGTCTGAGTTTGTAAGCATAAGGTAAACAACTCTGTTAGGATAGCTGATATCAAATCCCAGTAATCCTTGATTAGAACGGTAGGAATACAAAACTGATTTTAATGTAAAAACAATTAATTTCAATGCACAAAACTCCATTTTTCTTTTTGTCATATCTGAATTTCTATTAAAGCTACAGCAAGCCCGTGTTGCACATGATAGAGTGCCTCATTCCAACATTCTCAGAAAAATTTACAGTTAAATTGGTATATGAGAGAAAATATCACACAAAATGTTTTTCCTATTAATTTCAATTTAATAACTCCATTTTTCTTTATGCTATTTCTCAATTTCTGTAAAGCTACAGCCATGCCAATTTGCACATGATTAGAGTACCTAGTTCCTCACATGCTCACAAAAATTTACAGTTCTATGTGATGTAGGGGAAAAAATATATCACTTTAAGTGAGTTTTCCCATTGATTTCAATGAAAAAACTCCATTTTTCTTTTTGCTATATCTCCATTTCTATTTAAGCTACAGCCATGCCATTTCGCACATGATTGGAGTACCTCATTCCCTACATTGTGGCAAAAATTTAACGTTCTAGGTTAAATAGAAGAGAAAATATCACTTAAAGTATGCTTTCCCATTGACAGTTATTCCGTTTTGTACATGATTGAAGTACCTCGTTCCCTGCATTTTCTCAAAAATTTACAGTTCTGTGTTTTATAGGAGAGAAAAAGTCACACAACGTGTTTTCCCATTGATTTGAATTTAAAAACCATTTTTCTTTTGGCTATATCTCAATTTCTATTAAAGCAAGAGCCATGCCATTTTGCACATAATTTGAGTACCTTTTTCCCGACATTCTCATATAAATTTACAGTTCTATGTTGTTTAATACAGAAAATATTTCTCAAAGTGTGTTTTCCAATTGATTTCAATTTATAAACTCCATTTTTCTTATTTCTATATCTCAATTTCTATTAAGGCTACAGCCATGCCATGTTCCTCATGATTGGAGTACAACATTCCCAACATTCTGTAAAAAATTATCATACTATTATGTATAAGAATAAAAATTTTGCAGAAAGTGTATTTTCCTATTGATTTTGATGTAAAAACTCCATTTTTCTTTTTGCTATATATCAATTTCTATTAAAGTTACAGCCATGCCGCTTTGCACTTCATAAGAGTACCTGAATCCCTACATTCTCACAGAAATTCACAATTCTATGTTGTATAGGAGAGAAAATATTTCCCTAAGTGTTTTTAACTGATTTCAATTTAAAAATTACATTTTTCTTTTTGCTATATCTCAAATTCTTTTAAAGCTACAGCTATGTGGCTTTGAACATGATTGGATTACCACATTCCCAACATTCAGTGTAAATGTTATGATTCTATTATGCATAGAAAATAAAATATTGCACAATTTGTATTTTGCCATTAATTTTAATGTAAAAACTAATTTTTTATTTTTGATTTATCTCAATTTCTTTAAATGCTGCAGCCATGTCGTTTTGCACATGATTTGAGTACCACATTCCCTTCATTCTGGCCAATATTTGCAGTTCTATCATGTATAGGAGAAGAAATGACCAATGTGCTTTTTCCTAGTTATTCAGGGGGTATGTATAACCACCAACAATTACTGCAGCGCCTGTGTGAGTTATTAATTTACCCAAAACTTTTATATGCCATTAACTGATGGTCTGTCTGTGCATCCTAACACTTACAAAGAATTATAGGATGCTGTAGTCGACTTTCAAAAGGCTGCAGTCTCAATTTTGCGCATGCAAAAGGGCCTAAAACAATAACTTCCTAATCTAGCCACCCTTCTCTCTTCCAGTTTGCACTCCAGGAAGGATGTTATTGCATAAATTGCTTATTCTGCCTTGAATTGTTAAATTGCCTAAACATGAGATTTCCATCTAGAAATAGCTGCATTCAGAACACATGAACACAAGTCCCTCTGACCTCAGCTCAGCAATGCTTTAACAACCTTAATATAACCTTTTATGACTTACAGCTTTCAGAGCACTTATTTAAAAGGAAAGTGAAATTATTAATTGTAAACCCTAATAGGAATAGACATTGATCCATTTAAAACCTCTATTTTGGTATAATTTAGATACATTAGCGTTTCCCTGCCACTCATTCCCATTTCTCTCAAACTCTGTTTGGGATTTTCCTGTTAATTGAGTCTTTAATGGTAGAGGTTGAGGTGGTGGCTAAGAAGAAGATAAGAAGAATGTAAAAAATCCGTTTTTCTTTTTGCTATTTTTCAATTTCTATTAAATATGCAGCCATGCCGTTTTCCACATGATTGGGGTACCTCATTCACTACATTCTCGCAAAAATTTAGAGTTTCAGCAAAAATTTCCAATTAATTTCAATGAAAAAAACCCCATTTTTCTTTTTGCTATGTAAACTTCTTTCAAAGCTGTAGCTATGCCGTTTTGCACATGATTGAAGTACCACATTCCTTACATTCTGTCTAATATTTGTGGTTCTATTAGGTATAGGAAAGAAAATATCGCACAAAGTGTGTTTTCCTATTTATCACAATAGAAAAGCTTCATATTTCATTTTGCTATATCTCAATTTCTTTTAAAGCTACAGCCATGCCGGTTTCTGAATGATTGAGTACCCCGTTCCCTTCATTCTCACAAAAATTTACAGTTCTAAGTTGTATAGTAGAGAAAGTATCACGCATTGTGTTTCCCATTGATTTCAATGTAAAAACTGCATTTGTATTTTTGCTATATCTTAGCTTCTATTAAAGCTACCGCCTTGCCATTTTTCCAAATGATTGGAGTACCTCATTGGAGACCCGCAGTCTCTCAAAATTTATATTTCTATTTTGTACAGGAGAGGAAGTATGGCACAAAGTGTGTTTTCCTTTTTATTTAAATGTAAAAACTCCATTTTTTTATATATATATCTCAATTTCTATTAAAGCTATAGCCATGCCGTTTAGCACATGTTTGGAGTACCTTATTCCCAACATTCTTATAAAAGTCATAATTTAATTATGTTAAGGAAAGAAAATATCTTACAAAGTGTGTTTTTTCATTGATTTCAGCATAAAAACTCAATTTTTTCTTTTTCTATACATTAATTTCTATTAAAGCTACAGGCATGCGTTTTGCACATGATTGGAGTTCCTCATTCCCTACATTCTTACTTAAATTTACAGTTCAAAGCTTTATAGGAGAGAATATGAAGCACAACGTGTGCTTTCATTTTGATTTCAATGTAAAAACACCATTTTTCGCTTTCCTACTTCTCAATTTTAATTAAAGCTACAGCCATGCCGTTTTGCACATAATTGCTGGAAATAATTTCCTTCATTCTGGCAAAAATTTACAATTTTATGTTGTATAGGAGAGAAAATATCGCACAAAGTGTGTTTTATTATTGATTTCAATGTAAAAACTCGATTTTGCTTTTTGTTATATCTCAATTTCTATGTAAGCTACAGCCATGCCGTTTTGCACATGATTGGAGTACCTCAATCCCTAAATTCTCACTAAAATATACAGTTCAATGTTTTATAGAAGAGAATATGTGGCACAAAGTGTGTTTTCCAGCTGATTTCAATGTAAAAACTCCATTTTTCCTTTGCTATATCTCAATTTCTGTTAAAGCTACAGTTATGCCGTTTTGCACATGATTGGAGTACCTTATTCCCTACATTCTAACTTAAATTTACAGTTCAATTCTTTATAGAAGAGAATATGAAGCACAACGTATGCTTTCATATTGATTTCAATACAAAAACTCCATTTTTTGCTTTGCTACTTCTCAATTTCAATTAACGCTACAGCCATGCTGTTTTGCACATAATTGCAGGAAATAATTTTCTTCATTCTTGCAAAAATTTACAGTTCTATATTGTATAGGAGAGAAAATATCGCACAAAGTGTGTTTTACTATTGATTTCAATGTAAAACCTCGATTTTGCTTTTTGCTATATCTCAATTTCTATGTAAGTTACAGCCATGCCATTTTGCACATGATTGGAGTACCTCATTCCCCAAATTCTCACTTAAATATACAGTTCAAAGTTTTATAGAAGAGTATATTTGGCACAAAGTGTGTTTTCCAGCTTATTTCAATGTAAAAACTCCACTTTTCTTTGAGCTATATCTCAATTGCTATTAAAGCTACAGTTATGCCATTTTGCAAATGATTGGAGTACCCCATTAACTAAATTCTTGCATAAATTTACTGTTCTATGTTGCATTGGAGAGAAAATATCGCAAATGTGTGTTTTCCAATTAATTTCAATGTGAAAGCTCCATTTTTTCTTTTTGAAATATATCATTTTCTATTAAAGCTGTAGCCATGCCATTTTGCACATAATTGGTGTACCCCATTCCTTACATTCTAGCCAAAATTTGCAGTTCTTTCCTGTATAGGACACAAAATGCTCAAAGTGCGTTTTCCCATTTATTTTAATGGAAAATCTATATCACAATGGCATTATCACCATTTCTTTTTATGCTACAGAAATGCCGTTTTGCACATGATGAGAGTACTTCTTTCCCTACTTTATTGCAAAAATTCAAAGTTCTATGTTGTAAGGAAGAAAGAAAACACAAAGTGTGTTTTTCCATTGATTTTAATCTAAAAACTCTATTTTAACTTTTGCTATATCTCAATTTCTATTAATGCTACAACCATGATGTTTTGCACGTGATTTGAGTACCTCATTCCCTACTTTCTTGAAAAATTTTACAGTTCTATGTTGTATAGGAGAGAAAATATTGCACAAAGTGTGGTTTCCTATTGAATTCAATCAAATCTTCAAATTTCTGCTTGCTATTTCTCAATTTGCATTAGACCTACATCCATGCCACTTTGCATGTGAATGGAGCACCTCATTCCCTACATTCTCACAAAAATATAAATTTCTATGTTGTATAGGAGAAAAAATGTCACACAAAGTGTGTTTACCTATCGATTTTAATGAAAAATCTCCATTTTTTTCTGGCTATATCTCAATTTTTATTAAAGCTACAGCCATGCCACTTTGCACATGATTTGAGTACCGGATACCCTACTTTCTCACGAAGATTTGTACTTCTATGTTGTATAAGAAAGAAAATATCAATTAAAGTGTGTTTTACAATTGATTTCAATGTAGCATCTTCATTTTTGAATTTGTTATATCTCAATTTGTGTTAGAGCTACAGCCACGCTATTTTACTCATAATAGGAGTACCATATTCCCAACATTCCAGATTAAAGTTATGATTCTATTATGTATAGGCATAACAATATCACACAAAGTATGTTTTCCTTTGATTTCTATGTAGAAACTCCATTTTTCATTTTGCTATATCTCAATTTCTATTAAAGCTGCAGCTATCTGCTTTACACATGATTGGAGTACAACATTCTCTACATTCTCCCCAAAATTTACAGTTCTATGTAAAATAGGAGAGAAAATATCACACAAAGCGTGCTTTCCCAATAATTTAAATGTAAAATCTTTTTTTTCTATTTGCTATAACTCAATTTCTTTTAAAGCTACAGCAATGCACTTTTGCACATGATTGGAGTACCTCATTGGCTTCATTCTTGCAAAAATTTACAGTTCTGAGTTGTATAGGAAAAAAAATATCACACAAAGTGTATTTTTCCTTCATTTGAAAATAAAAACTCCATTTTTCTTTTTGTTATATCTCAAGTTCTATTAAAGCTACAGCCATGTCATTTTGCAGGTGCTTGGAGTACCTCATTCCCAGCATTCTCACAAAAATTTTATGTTCTATGTTGGATAGGAGAGAATATCACACAACGTGATTTCTTATTTATTTCAATGTACAAACTCAATTTTTCTTTTTTGCTCTAAATCAATTTCTATTAAAGCCACAGCAATGCCGTTTTGTAAATGATTGGAGTATCATATTTGGAACATTCTATAAAAAAGTTATGTCTCTATTATGTATAGGGGAGAAAATATCACACAGTATGTTTCCAATTGATTTCAATGTAAAAATTCAATTTTTTTTGCTATATCTCAATTTCTATTAAAGCTACAGCCTTGCCGTTTTGCACATGATTGGAGTACCTCATTCCTTACGTTCTTGCAAGAAAATTTACCGTTCTACGCTGTATAGGAGATAAAATATCGTTCAAAGTGTGTTTTCTAATTGATTTCAATGTAAACATTCCAATTTTCTTTTTTGTATATCTCAATTTCTATCAAATTTACTGCCATGACGTTTTGTAAGTGATTGGAGTACCACATTCCCAACATTCTTAAAAAAAAGTTATGATTGTATTTAGTATAGGAAAGAAAATTTCACATAAAATGTGTTTTTTCTTTGATTTCAATGTAAAAACTCTATTTTTCTTTTAGCTATACATCAATTTCTGTTATAGCAACAGCTATGCCGTTTTTCACATAATTGGAGTACCTCATTCCCTTCATTCTCTCAAAAATTTAAAGTTCTATGTTGTATAACAGAGAAAATACCGAAAAATGAGAGTTTTGTAACTTATTTCAATGTAAAACCTGCATTTTTGTTTTTGCTATATCTTAATTTCTTCTAATGCTACAGCCATGCCGTTTAGCACACGACTGGAGTACCTCATTCCCTACATTCTCACAAAAATTTACAGTTCTATGTTGTATAGGAGAGAAAATATCGCACAAAGTGTGTTTCCCCAATGATTGAAATTCAAAAACCATTTTTCTTTTTGCTATATCCCAATTTTTATTAAAGCTACAGCCATGACGTTTTGCACAAGATAGGAGTACCTCATTGCCTAAATACTCAAAACAATTTACAGTTCTATGTTTTATAAGAGAAAATATCTCACAAAGTGTGTTTTCCTATGGATTTCAATGTAAAAATTATTTTTCGTTTTACTATATCTCAATTTCTTTTAAAGCTGCAGCCATGACGTTTTTCCACATGATTGGAGTATCTCTGTAGGAATTATGCAGTGCACACTCATTATGTAGAACGTGCTTGCAAGCCATAATTTTATATTTTAAAATACTCATGCTTTTATACTATACTGATGTTTTTCCTTATGTTTAAATTTTAAACTTTGAATTTATAGAATAGGTTCGTTTTTCGTCAAAAAAATAGAAAGAAGAAAAAATGAAAAACAGTCTTCCTCCACTTTCAATGTATGATAGTCATCTTTCAAAAACCCTCTAACTTCTAAAACACAGTTAAATAAATTTTAAGTCTTTAATATGCTTATTTTTTATAATAGTTATTAAACTGATAGTTCGTTGTTATTTTACACAAATTTATGTATTTCATTATTGGAAGTTATTGAAATTAATTATAGATCCTGATAAATAATCTGAACATGCGTGACTAACTTGGAATTTACATAAATTCACCAAAGAAGCAGCCTTCCGCCACATTTGGTGACCTGGAAGTGATCAGGTGTTTTTTTCACAACAAATAAACTTTCAACACAGACCATTGAAATGATAATCAAATATCAACAGTGTCTAGCTCTTCAGTATTTACTAAGTTCTTTAACAGAGTGATTATTTCTTTACTTATTTATCCGTTTTTTTATTTTAATCGAAGTCAACTGATGGTAAGATAAACTTTAACTTATAAACATAATATTTGAGCTCGAACTTTATGGAAGGCCCTAGCCATTTATCTGAACCGATGCCAGTGACCAATCTGGAGGACAAATAAAGCTTAAACGTGGTCCAACAATCTGGATTAAAGGTTTTTAGACTACCTAATTTCTGGTCCCATGATCCTGAAACATGGTTAATCACTATGGAATACAGATTCTGGGCCTACCAGGTTAAGAGTAACTCAAGAAAGTTTAATCTCATGGTGGATGCCCTACTACCTGAGATCATTGCAGATGTATGCGATTTAATTTTAAGGCCACCTGTCACAGATGCTTATGAAACTTTGAATACTGTGATAACTTGAAGTAGTTCCCCAATGCAACAACAAAAGTTGCCACAGTTGTTGAACAACTTGCAACTCGGAGACCAGAGGCCTACACAGCTCAGCCAATAATCCAGACAATGTGCCCCTCCTTAAAGAACTTTGCATATTTTGACTGCCCAAGCCAATTTGAATCATCCTAGCCACTTCTGACCCAGGTACACCACTTGAAAATCTAGCAGAAATGGGCAATAAAATTTTAGAGGTTTTGGACTTATCAATACAACTTAATGCTGTAACAAGTTTCCCCTTGGAAGACTCTACTTCCAAACAAATTACAGCTCATTTGTTGGACTTAAGCAAGCAGTTAGAGACACTGTCATCCAAAGTGAACACCCTTACCTCTACAAGTTCTTCACACCGATGTAGTGCTTCTCGTTCACGTCATAGGTCTCACTCCATACCCAATACAATAAATGGCATAGATGCTGTACCAGCTTTATGTGGGTATCACAACACCTTCAGAGCCAAGGCTCACAAGTGTATAACTCCCTGCCAACAAAAAAAACGAATAGGCCTGTAATCTCCATTGATGCAGGATGGCAATGACCATACAATCAATCATCTTTTTTATGTCACAGATATCAATTCTCGATGTGAATTTTTGGTGGACGCAGGTGCTGAGTTCAGCATATACCCTAAGTCTAGGCTGGACTCAGTTTCTATAACACCTAGTGATCTTAAATTATATGCCACCAATCAGACCGTCATAGAGACTTGTGGCATTTATCGTATGAATATAGATTTAGGTTTGTGGTGCTCCTTTCTTTGGTCATTTGTAGTAGCTGACATACCACGGGCCATTTTAGGTGCCAACTTCTTAGCGGCTTACAATTTGGTGGTCGATGTGGGTCGTCACAAGTTGCACGACCACATCATGGATCTATGTACGTTGTCCTAGCACATACCAGAGATTATCCAGTATAGGTCCAGGGGCAAATTCTAAGTATACAGACATACGTCGAAAATACCCAGACATTACCATCCCACACTTACCTTCAGCTCCCACCACCCATTCAGTGGCACATCACATTATTACCACTGATGGGCCTCCAGTGCATGCAAAAATGTGATGGCTTGACCCAGTCAAACTTAAGGTCATCAAGGAGGAGTTCAAACACCTCAACGAACTTGGCTACCTTAGGACTTGTTCAAGTCCTTGGTCAAGTCCATTACATTTGGTACACAGAAACGATAAGTGGTGAGTAGTAGGCGATTTTTGGGCACAAAACGTGCGAACTGTGCCCAACAGGTACCCTATCCCACATCTTACGGATTTCACCTCTCAACTTTATGGAATGCACGTTTTCTCCAAAATTGACCTTGTCAAAGCCTACCATCCAATTCCAGTCACGCCAGAAGACATCTCCAAAACTGCCATCACCACTCCTTTTGAACTGTATAAATACATCAGGATGCCGTTTTGGCTGCAGAACGCTGCACAATCATTTCAATGACTTATTGACATGGTGCTAGCTGATCTACCCTTTGTATTCATGTACATAGATGACACCCTCATTGGTAGTCCTGATGACAACATGCATCAACAGCATCTATGAGTAGTTTTTGACCGTTTTCATCAATATGGATTAATAATAAATGTTACAAAATGGGCTTTTAGTGTACCTTCACTGGAATTTCTTGGTCACATCGTTTCATCAAAGGGAATTGCACATTTACATCAGAAAATTGAAATGATTCAGAATTATTCTAGGCCAGAATCATGAAAGTCTTTGTGCCATTTTCTCGGACTTATTAATTTTTACCACAAGTTTATTCTACATTGTGCTGAACTCCTACAACCATTGCATAACTTGTTGACACGAAAAGCCAGTCGAAATGCACCCCTTTGTTGGGATGCAACAACTGAAGTTGCTTTAGGCAGAGCCAAGGAAGCCTTGTCACAATTGGTACTACTTCGGCATCGCAATACAGCACCTGAAAACAAGATCGCTCCCTTTACAGATGCTTCAGATGTAGCAAAGGGAGCAGTACTTCAACAAAATGTCAAAAATACATGGCAAACCCTTGTGTTTTTCTCATGCAAGTTCCAAACACCAGAAACTAAGTACAGTACTTTTGGACGAGAATTTTTTGCCATGTATTTGGTAGTCAAGAACTTCAGATATTTCTTGGAAGGTCGCCATTTTGTCATCTACACTGACCACAAACCACTCACCTTTGCAATTCAAAGAAGTCTAGATCGTCATTCTCCTCAAGAAGCATGACACTTGGACTATATTTTGACCTTCACTACTGATATACAACATGTGACAGGAGCAGACAACATAGTTGCAGATGCTTTGTCCCACACCACATTGCATCAAATCAGTTCATCTCATTAACTACATTCTGACATGTATTGACAGGTACTCTCGTTGGCCTGAAGCTATTGTAATACAGGATTGTACTGCCTCCACAGTAACGCAAGCTTTGTCTTATCATTGGTTTTCATGTTTTGATATGCCATCCATGATTACTACAGACAGAGGTTGGCAGTTCGATTCCATTATGTTCAATCACCTATGTGACATTCTTGGCCCAAAACACATACAGACTACTTCATATCACCCTGCATCCATTGGAATCATTGAACGATTTCAGCAACATCTAAAAGCAGCTTTAAAGTCCTCAGCAGACCCTCTTCACTGGAGCTTGTTACTCCCTCTTATTTTACTTGCACTATGCAGTGCTGTCAAAGAAGACCTGCAAGTTTACCCTGCAGAGTTAGTGTATGGAACAACATAAAGATTACCTGGAGATATCTTCTCACCTGAAAATTGTACTTTGACTAGAGGTAACTTCCTGCAAAATTTGTGATATGATATGTGTGCACTACTTTAAAAACTACCATGCATACCCTCAGTGCATCCTGTCTTTTGTCCTACAGAACTCAATACTGCCACTTACGATTTTGTGTGCTCAGGTACACAAAGACATGCACTCTCCTCTCCATATGAAGTACCATACAAAATTATACATAGGTGACAAATAATTTACCATCGAAATCAATGGCCTCAAGGACAATGTAACAGTAGACTGCCTCAAACCTGCTTTTGTTTAAGATTTGAATTTTCCAGATGCACCAACATCTAGTAACATCCCAGTAACTGATCCCTCATAAGTGACTACATCATTTTCACCTACAGAATCATGTACCTCAACCTGTCCTGTATCCACTACTGCAACAACTGCATCAGTTCCACCAAATCCTTTAATCACATCACCTCCAATACCCACAGGAACATCGTCAGCAGATATCACATCAGAATCTTACACCATCCCAAAACATCATCTACTACATCATCATCAATGACATCACTGCCATCATCTTTATTTGTGAAAATTCCAAAATCCACAATTCTCACATGCTCTCATGCACGTAATGCACATACCCATGTTAAATTCTTGTAAACAATTCTTTTTCTTCTTTCTCTCTAGCAAGGAAGTATTTGTAGGAATTAAGCAGAGCACACTCATTATATAGAACGTGCTCACATTCCATAATTTTATATTTTAAAATACTCATACTTTTATTCAATACTGATGCTTTTCCATATGTTTAAATTTCAAACTTTGAATCTGTAGAATACGTTCGTTTTCAGTCAAGAAAAAAAACAGAAAGAAGAAAAAAGGAAAAACAGTCTTCCTCCTCTTTCGATGTATGATAGTCGTCTCTCAAAAACCCTCTAACTTCTAAAACTCAGTTAAATATATTTTAAGTCTTTAATATGCTAATTTTGTTATAATAGTAATTAAATTTATAGTTCTTTCTTAATTTACACGAATTTATTTACTTCATCATTGTAAGTTAGTGAAATTAAATATAGATCCTGATAAATAATCAGAACATGCATGAATAAACTTGGAATTGACATAAATTCAAAAAAGAAGCAGCCTTCCACCACACCTCATTCCCTACATTCGCACAAAAATTTACAATTTTATTTCGTATTAGAGAGAAAATATCGCAAAGTGTGTTTTCTTATTGATTTAAATGTAAATAATCCATTTTTTGATATCTCAATTTGTATTAAAGCTACAGCAATGCCGTTTTGAACATAATTGGAGTACTACATTCAAAACATTTTTGAAAAATGTTATAATTCTATTATGTATAAAAGAAAAAATATTGCAAAAGGTGTGATTTACCATTGGTATCAATGTAAAACCTCCATAATTCTTTTTGCTATATCTCAATTTCTATTAAAGCTACAGCCATGCCTACTTGCAGATGATAAGAGTTCCTCATTCCCTACATTCTCACAAAAATTAACAGTTATATGTTGTATAGGAGAGAAAATATCACACAAAGTATGATTTCCCATTGATTACAATGTAAAAACTCCATTTTTCCTTTTGCTATATCTTAATTTCTATTAAAGCTACAGCCGTGACGTTTTGCACATGATTGGAGTTCCTCATAGCTAACATTCTCACACAAATTTACAATTCTCTGATGAAGAGGAGAGAAAATATCACACAATGTGTGTTTTTCCATTAATTTCTAGGAAAAAACTCCATTTTTCTTTTTGCTATATCTCAATTTCTAATAAAGATGCAGCCATGCCGTTTTGAACATGATTGGGATACCACATTTCCTACATTCTGGCCAAAAATTTGCAGTTCTATCAGTTTATAGGAGACAAAATGCAGAAAGTACGTTTTCCTATTGATTTCGATGGTCAAACTTCATATTTCGATGGTCAAACTTCAGCCATGCTGTTTTTACAATGATTGGAGTACCTCATTCCATGCATTCTCATAAAAATTTATATTTCTACTCTGTATAGGAGAGCAAATATCGCACAAAACGTGTTTTCCCATTGATTTAAATAAAAAAAACTGCATTTTTCTTTTTCCTATATCTCAATTTCTGTTTAAGCTACAGCCATGCCGTTTTGGATAGGGTTGTAGTACCTCATTCCCTATATTCTCAGAAAAATTTTCAGCTCTATGTTGCATAGGCGAGAACATATCTCACAAAGTGTGTTTTCCCGCTGATTTCAATATAAAAACTCCATTTTTCTTTTTGCTAGATATCAACTTCTATTCTAGCTACAGCCATGCCGTTTTGCGCATGATTGGAGTACCTCATTCTTTACATTCTCACAAAAATTAACTGTATTATGTAGTATAGGAGAGAAAATAACACACAACGTGTGTTTTTTTCCTTTGTTTCAGTGTAAAAACTCCATTTTTCTTTATAATATATGTCAATTTCTATTAAAGATACAGACATGCCGTTTAGCACATGATGGTTCAAATGGTTCAAATATGTGTAGGAAGAAAATTATTGCACAAAGTGTGTTTTTCCATTGATTTCAATAGATAAACTTCATATTTCCTTTTGTATATCTCAAGTTGTATTAAAGATACAGCCATTCCGTTTTGCAAAAGATTGGAGTACCTCCTTCCCTACATTCTTGAAAAAAATTTAGTTCTGTTTTATAGGAGATAATGTATCACACAAAGTGTGTTTTCCTATTGATTTCAATGTAAACACTTCATCTTTTCTTTTGCTTTATCTCAATTACTTTTACAGTTGCACCCATGCCGTTTTGCACATGATTGGAGTTCCGCATCCCCTACTTTCTAGCCAAAATTTGCACTTCTATCAAGTATAGGAGTCATGTATTGGAGTACTCCTTCCCTATGTTCTCACAAAAATTTGGTTCTTTGTTTTATAGGAGATAAAGTATAACACAAAGTGCGATTTCCAATTGATTTAAATGGAAAAACTGTATTCTTCTTTTTGCTATATCTCAATTTCTAATAACGCTACAGGCATGCTGATTTGCAGTTTATTGGAGTTTCTTATTCCCTATATTCATCCTACAATTTACAGTTCTATTTTGTATAGGCTAAAAAATATTACACAAAGTGTGTGTTCTCATAGATTTCAGAGTAAAAACTCCATTTTTGATTTTGCTATATATCAATTTAAATTAAAGATGCAGCAATGCCATTTTTCACGTGATTGAGGTACCACATTCCATACATTCTTGCAAATATTTTGTTTTATGTTGCATAAGAGAGAAAATATCCCTTAAAGTGGGATTTTCATTGATTTCAATGTAAAAACTCCACTTTCCATTTTGCTATATCTACACTTCTATTAAAGAAACAGCCATCCCGTTTCACACATGATTGGAGTACCTATTTCCCTACTTTTTTGTAGTATAGGAGAGAAAATATCACACAATGTGTGTTTTCTTATTGTTTTCAATGTAAAATCTCTATTTTTCATTTCGCTCTATCTCAAATTCTATTGAAGCTACAGCCATGCCGTTTTACACATGATTGAAGTACATCATTACCTACCTTTTTGTGCCTTAAATTCACATTTCTATGTTGATTAAGAGAGAAAATATCGCACAAAGAGCTTTCCCATTAATTTCAATTTAAAAACCATTTTGCTTATAGGTATATCTCAATTTGTATTAAAGCTACAGCCACGCCGATTTGCACATGATTGGATTTCATCATTCCCTACCTTTTCTTCCAAAAATTTACAGTTCTATGTTGTTTAGGTGAGAAAATATCGCACAAAGTGTTTTCCTATAATTTCAATTCAAAAACCATTTTTCTTTTGTCTATATCTCGATTTCTATTAAAGCTACAGCAATGCCGTTTTGCGTGTGATTTGATTACCTCATTCCCTACATTTTCGCAAAAATTTACAGCTCCTTTTTTTGCAACAGAGAAATTGATTTCAATTTAAAAACTCCACTTTTCTTTTTTCTGTATCTCAATTTCTGTTGAACCTACAGCCATGCTGTTTTGCACTAGATTGGAGTACCTCATTCCCAACATTCTTACAAGAATTCACAGTTTTTTGTTGTATAAGAGAGAAAATACCACACAAAGTTTGTTTTCCCATTAAATTCAATGTAAAAACTATTTTTCTTTTTGCTATATCTCAGTTTCTATTAAAGCTACAGCCATCCTCTTTTGGATTGGAATACCTCATTCCTTAAATTTTTGAAGAAATTTACAGTTGTATGTTGTATAGGAAAGAAAACATATAACAAGGTGTGTTTTCCTATTGATTTCAATGAAAAAATTCCATTTTTCCTTTTCTATGTCTGAATTTCTATTAATCCTACAGCAATGCCGATTTGCACATGAGTGGAGTACCTGTTTAACTAAATTGTGCTTTTTTATTGATATCAATGTAAAATTGCGGTTTTTCGTTTTTGTATATCTAAATTTCTAATAAAGCTGCAGCCATGCCATTTGGCACACGATTGGAGTACCTCATTCCGTAAATTCTTGCAAAAATTTACAGTTCTATGTTGTACAGGAGAGAAAACATTGCACAAGGTGTGATTTCCTATTGATGTCAATGTAAAAACTGCATTTTTCCTTTTTGCTATATCTCAATTTGTATTAAAGCTACAGCCATACTGCTTTGTGCATGATTGTAGTACCAAATTTCCAACATTCTCGATATAATTCTAATTATTCTACTTCTAATTCATGGCATGCAAGCAGCTTTATTAGGCCAATATAGCAGTGGAGACACCAACTCTCATTTTTACATACATTACTAAAAAGCTCCAAAAACCCTAGGATTAAATTCCAGTCATCCCTCTACAACACCAGTAATCGTAGAGTGGCTTTTTTAGGCCCTACGCCTTATCCTTATAAAGGCTATTCCATTGTCGAATGGTCCTTGGTAAGAAAGACCAGTAATATGGGTCTGTCTGTGCCCCAATTTCCTTCAATTTATATGAATGATCATTTCTCCCTTTGTACTTAGCAGGGGACACACATCCCACCATAGGTTTGTCACAACAAAGCAGCAGCAGTCTGATAAACAGCTTTATGCTGTAAGTTGTTAACTGCTGGCTTAGTGTTTCCCAACGTAATTCCCTGATCATGTTAGACTCACTATCCCTGTGAGAAAACCTGTGTAATACAATTCTTACTGCCCTCCTCTGTATCCTTTCAATCTCGCAAAATAATTTCTGCCTGAAGGGAAACCAAATTGGACTACAATACTTTAAAATTGGTCACACCTTTAAAATATAAGCTGTTTTCCTCACCTCCCTTGTGCTGGCCCGAAGGACCCTACTAATCAGATGGAGGAATTGACCAGCTATCCCAACCAATTTACCAATATGATCCTTCCAGGATGGTTATGGGTCCCACCTCTCTCAACCTTAACTCCACTTATATAGTAATAAAAATCAAGTAGCTCCCTAGATCCGGATATTGTAAGAATCCTACACTTTTTCAGATTCAATGGCAATTCCCATTTTACACACCAATTGTAAATCTTATCAAGATCCTGTTGGAATTGTTTACAGGATGATAACCCCTCATCTAATACCCAAGCAGTACATGTGTCATCTGCAAATAATTCAAGGAAGGAACTAATGTAAAACTATAAGTCCTTCAAACAGAGAATGTACAATATGGGACCTAAATCAGTTCCCTGAGGTACCCCTGATGTGGCTGCTTTCCCTTCAGATGCACTACCCCTGTAAATTACCCTCATTTTTCAATCAAGCAGATAGGACATTACCCACTGAGTAACCTTACTATGTATCCCTAGACTTGACATTTTTGAAATCAGCTTATCATGGGGCACAATGACAAAAGCCTGTTCAAAGTTTAAGATTACAAAATCAATCTGCATTCTGTTGTCTAAAGCCCTTTAAATATAATCCATCAAGCAAGCCATTTGGGTATCACATTACCTCCCTTTCCTAAATCCAAGCTGATTGTTTCTGAGGATGCCATTGTTTTCCAGATATCCCATTGTAGATGAGAGAAGGATGTGTTCAAAACACTTGGATACAGCACTCGTTAGTGAAACTGGTCTATAGCACTAAGGGTCTGCTGTGTTTCCTGACTTGAAATTTGGTACCACATTAGCCAGTTTCCATGATGATGAAACAATACCCATTTCTAATGACTTTCTAAATATTTCCGCCAGGCAACACCTCAGTATCCCTCAGTATCCATTTTTCTTCTTTGCTCACGATTGGAGTACCACATTGCCAACATTCTGGATAAATTTTATGATTCTATTACTTATAGAATAGAAAATATATCACACAAAGTGTGTTTTCTCATTAATTTCCACGTAAAAACTCTGTTTTGCTTTTTGCCATATCTGAATTTCTATAAAAGCTAGAGCAATGGAATTTTTCACATGATTGGAGTACCTCTATCTATACATTGTCACAAAAATGTACACTTATATGTTGTATAAAAGAGAAAAACTTGCCGAAAGTGGGTTTCTTCATTGATTGTTATTTAAAAACTCCTTTTTTCTTTTTGCTATATCTCAATTTCTATTCAAGGTACAGCCATGCTATTTTACACATGATTGGAGTACCTCATTCCCTACCTTCTCACAAAAATTTACAGTTCTATGTGTTATATGAGAGAAAATTGAGCACAAAGTGTGCATTCTTATTAATTTCAATTTGACAACTTATTTTGTCTTTTTGCAATATCTCAATTTCCATTAAAGCTAAAGTCAAGCCGTATTGCACATGATTAATGTACCACAATCCTAACAATCTGGATAAATGTTATGATTCTATTATCAATAGGAAAGAAAATATCACACGTGAGTTTTCCCATTGATTACCATGGAAAGACTTCTTTTTTTTTTCTTTTTGCATTATCTCAATTTCTCTTAAAGCTTCAGCCATGCCGTGTTGCACCTGATTAGAGTACCTCATTCCCTACATTGTTGAAGGTAATTACAGATCTGTGTTGTATAGGAGAGAACATATTGGTCAAAGTGGGTTTTCCCATTGATTTCAATGTAAAAACCATTATTCTTTTTGCTATATCTCAATTTCTATTAAAGCTACAGCCATGACGTTTTGCACCAGATTGGAGAACCTCGTTCCCTACATTCTTTCATAAATTCACAGTTCTATGTTGCATAGGAGAGAAAATATCGCACAAAGTGTGTTTTCTTATTGATTTCAATGAAAAACTCCATTTTTCTTCTTGTTATAACTTGATCCCAATTAAAGCTACTGCAATGCCGTTTTGTGCATGATTGGAGTACCACATTACTAAATTCTAGGTAAAAGTAACGATTCTATTATATATAGGAGACGAAATACCACTGAAAGTGTGTTGTTTTTCTTACTTCAGGGTAAAAACTCCATTTTTCTCTTTGCAATATCTGAATTTATATTAAAGTTTCAACCATGCCACTTTGCCCATGATTGGAGTATCACATTCCCAAAATTCTGGATAAAAGTTATAATTCTATTATGTAAAGGAAAGAAAGTATCGCACAAAGAGTGTTTTCCTATTTATTTTAATGTAAAAACTTTATTTTTCATTTTGCTATATCTCAATTTCTGATAAAGCTACAGCCATCCCTTTTAAACATTATTGGAGTACCTCATTCCCTACATTCTCGCAAAACATTTATAGTTCTATGTTGTATAGGAGAGGTAATATAGCACAAAGTGTGTTTTCCCATTGATTTCAATGTAATAACATCATTATTCCTTTTGCTATACCTCAATTTCTATTAAAGCTACAGCCTTGGCATTTTGTGCATGATGGGAGTACCTCATTCCCTACATTCTCACAAAAATTTACAGTTGTATGTTGTATAAGAAAGAAAATATTGCTAATAGTGTATATTCTTATGGATTTCAATGAAATAACTCTATTTTTGTTTTTGCTATATCTCAATATCTTTTGTAGCTACATTCATGTCGTTTTCCACATTCCCTACATTCTGTTAAAATCATGTGGTTTTATTATGCATATGAAAGAAAATAAAACACAAAGTATTTTTTATTAAATTCAATGCAAAAACTGCATTTTTCTCTTTGCTATATCTCAATTCTAGTAAAGCTACAGCCATGCCGAATTGCACATCATGGGAGTACCTCATCCCTTACATTGTCGCAAAAATTTACAGTTTTATGTTATGTAGTAGAGAAAGTATCTCCCAAAGTGCGCTTCCCTATTGATTTCAATGTAAAAACTCCATTTTTGTTTATGCTATATTTCAATCTCTATTTAAGCTGCAGCCAAGCCGATTTGCACATGGTTGTAGTACCTCATTTCCTAGATACTCGCAAAAATTTATAGTGCTACGTTGTATAGAAGAGAAAATATTGCACAAATTGCGTTTTCCCAATGTATGCAATGGAAAAACTTCTTTTTTCCTTTTGCTATATCTCAATTTCTATTAAAGCTACAGCTATTCTGTTTTGCACATGATTGGAGTACCAAATTCTCTACATTCTGGCAAAATGTTGCAGTTCTACGTTATGTAGGAGAGAAAATATTGCACAAAGTGTGTTTTCCTATTGATTTCAATGGAAACACTTCATTTCTTTCTTTTTTCTACATCTCAATTTCTATTTAAGCTACCGAAATGCTGTCTTGAACATAATTCCACATTACCAACATTCTGGCAAAAATTTACATTTTTATTTTATATAGGAGATAAAATATCACACAAAGTGTGTTCAACCACTGATTTTGAAGGGAAGACTTAATATTTCATTTTGCAATTCTGCACATGATTCAAGTACCAAATTCCCTACCTTCTCGAAAAATTTACAGTTTTCTGATGTATACAAGACAAAATATAGCACGATGTTTGTTTTCCCATTGATTTCAAAGGAAAAACTTCATTTTCTTTTGCTATATCTCAATAGCTGTTAAATCAACAGCCATACCACTTTGCACATGATGGGAGCACCACATTCTAAACATTCTTCCAAAAATTTACGGCTCTATTATTCATAGGAAGTAAAATCCTACATATAGTGCGTTTTCCCACTGATTTCAATGGAAAAACTTTATCTTTCTTCTTTCAATATGTGATTTTCAACTAAAGCTAAAGCCATGCCGTTCTGCACAGATTGGTTTTCCACATTACCTACATTGAAGAAAAAATTAGAGTTCTATGATGTATTGGATGGAAAATAATGCTAAAATGTTTCTTTTTCCATTGATTTCAAAGGAAAAACTTTTTTGAAATATCTCAATTTCTATTGAAACTACAGCCATGCCATTTTGTGAATGAATGAAGTACCACATTCTCTTCATTATTGGAAAAATTTACAGTTCTGTAATGTTTAGGAGAGAAAATAATGCACAAAGTGTGTTTTCACACATGGAAAGCCGCATTCCCTACGTTTTGGCAAAAATTTAGTGTTCTATGATGCATAGGAGTGTAAGTAACGCATAAAGTGAGTTTTCCCATTGATTTCATTGAAAAACTTTCATTTTTTGCAATATCTCAATTTCTTTGAAAACTACAGCTATGCCCTTTTTCATTGGAATAGAGAGCCACATTCTCTGCATTCTGGCAAAAATTTACAGTTCTATGATGTACAGGAGAGAAAATGTTGCTCAAAGAGAGATTTCCCATTGATTTTAATGAAAAAACTTTTGCAATACTTAAATTTCTAATTAATCTCCAGCGACACCATTTTTAAATTGAATGAAGTACCACATTTCCTACATTCTCTCGAAAAGTTGCAGTTGTAAGATGTCCAGGTAAAAAATTAATCCACAAAGTTTGTTTTCTTATTTATTTTAATGGAATAACTTTATTTTTTTCCAATATCTCAATTTCTATTAAAGCTTCAGCTATTCTGTTTTACAATGGCAAGAACTACTACACCCCCTGCACTCTGGCAAGAATTTACTGTTATTGATTTATATGAGACAAAAATAATGCACTAAGTGTGTTTCCTATTGATTTCAATGAAAATCTTTCCTTGCATTATAATATCTTAATTTCTATTAAAGCTAAAGCCATGCCATTTTGCAAAGGCAAGGAGCAGCACATTCTCTAAATTTTTGCAAAATTTACAATTGTGTGATGTTTAGTAGAGAAAATAATGCACAACGTGTGTTTTCATACATGGAGTACTGCATTCCCTACATTTTGACAAAAATTTACAGTTCTATGATGTATAGGGTTGGAAATACTATACAGTGTTTTCTTATTGATTTCAATGGAAAAACTTAATTACTTTTATTATCTCAATTCTATTAAAGGTACAGCCATGCAGTTTTGCATAGGCATGGAGTACAGCATTCTGTACGTTCTGGCTAAAATTGAAAATTCTGGGAAGTTTAGGAGAGAAAATAACGCACAAAGTGTTTGTAGGGAATGTAGTACTCCAAACAGGTGCAAAATGGCATGGCTGTAGCTTTAATAGAAATTGAGATATAGCAAGAAGAAGGGAATTAAGGGAAAACACACTGTGCGATATTTTCATTCCTATACATAATAGCGTCATAACTATTAACCAGAATGTAGGGATTGTGGTGCTCCAATCATGTGAAAAATAGCATGGATTTAGCTTTAATAGAAATTGAGATATAGCAAAACGAAAAATGGAGCTATTAAATTGAAATTAATGGGGCCATATCTCAAATGGGGCTATATCTCATAAGTTACTCATAAGGGAGTGAATTTTTTTCAGCTTTCACCAATCCAAATTTTTATCTCGAAAGCTGACATATAAGTGCTACACTTTTTTGTTCACACACTGTTATTACCCACGTGAAGGGTTCTACATATGAGAATATTGCAACATTTATTCATTACATGTTATCAATAGTTCTTTAATTAAAAAATCTTATTGAAAAAGGTTTGGAGTATGTTATTCCTATGTAACATCATACTTTCTACACAATACTGATGTACTTCATTTTGATTTACTAAGAAGAGTACTATAAGTATCTTGAAGGCTTCAATAGGATGTAACTGGTATATCAGACTAAATACATTCTCCATAGACATTAGTCAATTCGGCAACTTAAACCCATGAAAAGATGTGGGGCTGTTTGGAATGTTGCTGAGGGATTGGATAACTAAAAATAAACTGCGTGAGGAGTAGAAGTTCTGTATAGCAATTACAATAAATAAGTGATGAAATGTGGAAAACAAAAAGTTGAAATCTGCAAACAGGAGGTTACTAGCATAACAAGCTTTTATTTATTTCATCATTTCCTAGCAAATCATGTAGTTGATAAGGATTTTGTAGTTGTAATAATAATAAACTGACACGTGTGAGTGCCAGGGGTAGAATAGGCACACTGCATACCCGCATGTCGTAAGAGGCGACTAAAAGGGGTGACTTTTTCTTGCCCCAGTCTGGACAACACCACTGTTGTCTCTGTCTATGACGCGCTCTGGACAGGATGATACCAACATCGTGGTTGTTTGCTTGTTCAAACTGACTTGTACGCTGTCGGTGTAGGCTCCTTACTGAGGTGACAATAAACAAACACCTACCCACATGATTGCCGTGTGTGGAGACCCACACGCCTGGGAAAAGCGGATCCTTGTGGTTGAGGAGGCATATGCCCTGTGATGTCTTTGAGCCACCTCACACATGTGTCTTGGCTGACAGACATCGGGGACTAGGGTTGCGACTCACAGTCTCCAAAACATCACTTTGGCCACAGCTTCCAGGGAAAACAGGAGGCCAAGGCAGTAGCCCGGTCTTGGTCAATCGGCCGGGGGCGAATAAGTTGTTATGCCTCCTAGGGTGACTGTCAGTGGACCGGTAGTCAACCCTGATGCCAATGGTCTGGTACTCAGGGATTAAGCCACCCTAACAGTATACTGCCCGAGGAATCTTGGCGACCCGAATGGGCGTCCCCTCATAGGGCTCCATGTGGTGGGTAAGACCTGCAGGCAGTGAACACATTATTCTCTCAATTTATGGCAACTTTAAATCCGAGGCTGGGGGCCTCATCAAATAACCCCGACCCTCCCCCTTCTTCTTTAGTGACTTGTGTAGAGCTGGAAGATGGCGGGCTCGGTCCCACCCAACTGCATGGGCCAGCTGCCACTGAGCTGATGGAGACATGTGCTGCTCCAACAAAGAGGCCGCGTTCCCCCAGTAAGCCAACTGGATCAGGGAACGAACCTGTGACATCTATGGCATCGGCACCTGCCCTTAACAAGAGGCAACGACCTCTTAGCCTTAAGGTGCAGGGTTCCACCGCCGATGCAAAGCATGTTCCGATGCTAAGATTTTAGGTGCAGTCCAACAACCATCCATACCTTCTTCCTATCCTCCCTGGTTTATTTCCATCTCTGGGGAGGATGGTGCAGCCTTGGGGAAGGCGTCGCCCTTCCTTATCGCCAAAGCCATCAAGGGCATTGCTGGTGATGTGACCTCGGTCAAGAAACTGTGCAATGGCGCCTTGTTGGTGGAGGCATCTGCCCCCCACCAGACCGAAGCATTATTAAAAATGCGAAAGCTCGGTGACATCCCCATTGTGGTGGAACCCCATTGCACCTTAAACACCAGTCGAGGTGTGGTGCAGTGCCCTGATCTACGCAGGGAATAAAAAGAGCAAATAGCAGAGGAGCTAAGGGACCAGGGTGTGTTGGCTGTCTGCTGCACCTTGGTCCAACGGGATGGAGAATCCTGCCCATCTGACACCTTGGTGCTGACTTTTGGTAGGCCCAAGGTGCCGGAGTACATCATGGCTGGCTACCTCCGCTTGCCTGTCTGTGCCTTCATCCCGAGCCCACTTTTGTGCTTCAAGTGCCAGCGATATGGCCATGGACAGAATTCGTGTTCTGCCAAGGCCATGTGTGGCACTTGTTGCCTGGGTTACCACTCCCTTGAGCCATGTCAGTCTTCACCTCTCTGCATTAACTGTAAGGGCAACCACCCCGCCTCTTCTTGGGATTGCCCCACTTGGCTGCAGGAATGCATGATCCAGGAGCTGCATGTCCAGAATGGTATCAGTTTTCTGAATGCACAGCCACTGCTAGCCTTGCCAGGGACCCCCAGTTGTGGGTGTCCTATGCAGGTGCTGCCAAGGCAGCTGCTGTGACATCTGTCTGCACCCAGACGGACACACTACCTCAGCTCCCCCTCTCATCCATTTGACGCCCTCTTGGGCCCTCGGGGTCCATCGGGTGCTGGTCTGTGAAAGCATTGGCTGCCAGATGGACCCAGACCCTATTTCCTTTGCTTCTTCTGGCTCCACCGCCACCTCTGGCCCATGCATGGGCCCCCAATAATGGCGGTGCCATCTCCCTTAATGGCCTCCCTCCCTGTCCCAGCCCAGCAAACCTCCTCCACAGAGGGGGCGGTGGGTGTGACAGGAGGAAAAATAGTAGGGAAACCCCCCCACTACTGCTGTGGGCTGTGTGTCCTTGGTTCGTCCACCCAAGCTCTCTGGCCAATGGCAAAGAGCACGGGATGGTTTCATGCCAAAAGTGGGGCACAATGGGGATTCCTCCTTTGAGATGGAGGAGGACGAAGCAATTGAAGGCATCCCTCCCTTTTCTGCAGTGGGATGGAGAAAATAGAGGAATAGAAACAAGCCACCTAAGTCCATTTGATGGTAAATTTCCTACAATGGAACTGTCGAGGGTTTTCCCACAAGAGGGACGAGATCAAACTGATGATCTCGAGGCACAACCCTGTCTGCCTCTCCCTCCAGGAGATCCTGTGTCGAAGTGATACCCCTATGCCGTTATGGGGGTACTCTGTATATGCAGACACCTGGCAGCAAGGAAGCCACCCTTTGGAAGGGGAGGCTATCCTTATCTGGAATGGGTGCATGCATGTGCCACTGGCTCTGCAGACGCCTCTGCAAGCAGTGGCGGTCTCATTGCAACTGGCTGTGCCCACAACTCTATGTTCCCTCTACATGCCACCTGGGAATGATATCCCATGGGCAGACCTCAACTCCCTCAGCACCCAGCTTCCAAGACCCTCCTTGATTGTGGGTGATTTTATTGCCCATAATCCCCAATGGGGCTCAGACAGTCACAATCCCTGAGTGTGCCTTGAGGAACAATGGGTGTCAAACTATGGCCTCATTGTTCTCAACAAAGGTGCCCCCACACATTTGATGACTGCCACTGGTGGCCTATCATGCATAGACCTTTCCATCTGCTGTCCTGGGTTGGCACCAGGTTGTCAGTGGGATGTCTTGTCAGACCATTGTGGAAGTGATCACTGGAGATGGGTCATTACCCCAGCACCCACCATGGTGTTGTCTGCGTCTGGCGGACTGGGAGGAGTTCTCCTGCCATATCTACTTTTGCCCACTGTGTGATTTTGATGGGGTAAACGACCTTGTGAGTCACTTCACAGAAGTGGTGGTCGGGGCGGCATTGGCATCCATCCCCCAGAGCTCGTGTAACCAACCACGGCGGACGGAGTTCCATGGTGGATAGAGGAACACTGACGAGCCCTTCGCTTCTTCCAATCTTGTCCTAACAAGGCCAACCGTATCAACTATCTCCGAGCCCGGGCATATGCCCTACGGGTGATCACGGAGGCTAAACGCTCCTCATAGAGTCAGTATGTCTCCTCACTGACCCGTCTCACACCCTCCAAGAAAGTTAAAGCTAAAGAAGATCCAAGGCAGATATTTACCATCATGTGGCACCAGTCTCCTTGTACAAGGGAGACATTGCCTTCTGCCGTGTGAAGTGGCTGAGGAACTGGGAAGGACGTTTGCAGCCGTCTCCAGTTCCCAGCACCACACGGCAGCATTTATGCAGTCCAAACTAGCTGCAGAACGCCACCCACTTAATTTTGCTGGGGGTGTCGCTGAGGGCTATAACAACCCATTTACTCCTTGGGAGCTCCAGGCAGCTCTAGCAAGAGCCAGGGATACTGCCCCAGGACCAGTTAGCATCCGCTATCAAATGCTGCGACACCTACCAGAGAAAGGCATTAGATACCTCCTTGAGGTATTAAATTACATCTGGCAGCAGCATGAACTCTCTGCAGGTTGGCGAGAGACTACTATAATCCCACTGCAAAAACCTGGGAAGGATAGTAGCCTTCCAACAAATTATAGACCCATCTCATTGACGAGCTGTCTTTGCAAAACCATGGAACGAATGGTTAATTGGCGCCTGGTGTTGTATCTGGAACGGCACCACCTTCTTGCCGATGCCCAATGTGGCTTCCGTGCTGGCTGGTCTTTGGTGGATAATCTGATCTCACTGGAGACTGCAGTATGTGAGGCCTTTCTCCACAGACAGCACTTAGTGGCTGTCTTCATTGATGTGGAGAAGGCATATGATACCACATGGCGCCATTGTATACTGGAGACCTTGCACCAGTGGGGGCTCAGGGGTAATCTGCCCCTCTTCCTCCATATCTTTTTGTCTGAATGGACCTTCAGAGTGCATGTGGGTAACACCTACTCCTCGGCCGTCCTGCAGGAGAATGGTGTCCCACAGTGGAGCGTCTCGAGTGTGACGCTCGTTGCTGTTGCAGTGAATGGCCTACCATCCTCCATTCACCCCCCGGTAAAGTTGTCCCTCTTTGTGGATGACTTTTCAGTCAGGTACCGGGCTGCCACGATGCACAGAATTGAGCATCAGCTGCAACTGGCACTCAATAGTGCCAACGAGTTTGCCAATTCACTTGGCAATAAGTTCTTCCCTGACAAAACAATGGTCATGCACTTCTGTCATAAGCGAGGGCTCCACTGTGAGCCTCAGCTTACCTTGAATGGCCGCCTCCTCCCAGTTGTAGTGGCGGCTCAGTTTCTTGGTCTCTGTTTTGACAGCCGTCTGACATGGGTCGCGCTCTTGAAGGAGCTGAAGGCTAAGTGCCTTCGATCCCTGTATATTCTGTGGTGCCTGCAGGGAACTGGTTTTGGGGCAGATCGAACGGTGATGCTATGACTTTATCGGTCACTCGTTCGATCCCATCTCGATTATGGCTGCAGCTTATATGGCCTGGCCGCTCCATCTGCTCTCTGGATGCTGGACAGTGTTCATCACGCTGGCATCTGGGTGCCCATTGGGGCGTTCTGCACAAGTCCAGTACTCAGCCTTTATGCTGGGGCTGGCAAAACACCACTGACTGTGCAGCAGCAGTACCTTGCAGCTGAGTATATTTTGCAGATGAAAGGTCAGCCACAGCACCCTACACACCCGGCCGTCTTTAGTAACAATATAAGATGGCCATTCGACCGCCGCCCGGGGGTTCCCCCTCCATTCAGTGTGTGGTGGATGGACGGCCTTACTGGCCTGGGTGTGACTCTGCCTAGGGTGCAACCTGTACTGCCGGCCTCTGTGCCACCCTGGACAGTACCAGAGCCAAGTTTAGATTTGTTGCTTGCAGCCTTACCCAAAACCAGTACTGATAGGTCAGTATACCAACATAAGTTTGGACGCCTCTCTTGGACCTATCAAGGCCATGTTTTTATTTATACGGATGGGTCGAAGGATGGCTCCTCGGTTGGTTGATCAGTCTTTAAACTGGTCATCTCATAGGGGACTGCCTTCCAGGCATTGCCAGTGTCTTAACTGCAGAGCTCACACCACTGCACAGGGCACTGGAACTAATCCAAGTATTGCATGACAGACACTTTGTTGTTGCGACTGACTCCTTATGCTCCCTTCAGCTTTTGCACACCCTATATGTCAGACATGCCATCGTCCAGGGTGTGCACAGATTGCTGCTTGTGATTCGTAAGCAGGGCAAGACAGTGTTGTTCATGTGGGTCCTGGGGCATGTTGGCATCATGGGCAATGAGAGGGCAGATGCCCATGCCCAACGGGTGGCCCACTTGCCAGATATACCATCACTGCTGTCCCCTCCTCCGATGCTCTCCTGATGGTGCAGTGGGCCATCCATGAACAATGGTTAGCCCGCACACTGAAGGACACCCCAGATCACTGGGGGTCATTGTGCGGCCAGGTGTGGAGGGAGGAGGTTGTACTTGCTTGGCTTCGGATCAGTCACACATTCCTCACCCACTCCTACATTTTATTGTATGAGGAACAACCATGGTGTGACTTCTGTTGGGAGCCTCTTACAGTGGCGCATATCTTTAGTCACTGTGAGAGATACCATGAAATGAGATACCGTCTGGGAGTCAGTCGTGAGCTCTCCACCTCAGTTGGGGATAACCCTCAAGGGGTGGAGAACTCGCTTGTATTTGTGAAAGAGGCTGGCCTCTTTCACAAAATTTGATTTATACATGGTTTTTAGACAGTTTTTGCATTTATTCTTGTCCTATTTTGGCTTTTGCCTTATATTTCCGTGTCTGTTTTGGCTTTCGCCGTATTTATTATAATGTCTGTTTCTGGCTTTTGCCACAATTATTGTCTATCCATTTTGGCTTTTGCTGCTTTTATTGTTGTGTATGTTTTGGCTTTTGCCACTTTTATTCTGTATGTTTTTGCTTTTGCTGCATTTATTGTTATGTATGGTTTGGCTTTTGCTGCTTTTATTGTTATGTCTTTTTTGGCTTTTGCCATTGTTATTTTTACTGTCTGTTTTGGGTTTTGCTGTTGTTCTTTTTAATGTCTGTTTTGGCTTTTGCCTGTATTTATATTCCATAGTTATTTGGCTCTTGCCTTTTTTATTTTTTTTTTGTTTTAGTGGGCTTTTGCCATTATTTATTGCCATCATGGTGGGAAGGTGATTTACACCCCCACCATGATGATTATCTCTCTGGGCCCTAATGACCATAGTAGTCGATGGCCCCTAAAATACAAACAAACAATAAAAAACTGATTAATTGCAAAACAGCAATCAAATTTCAGTTTATAGACGTTATCTTTGCCAATGGTCATACTATGATAAAAGCACCAGCCCATGTCTGGTCGCTGCAGTTAAGCCTCGTTTTGCCAGGGGAGTATTGAGATGGGTGACCATTTAGGAATTCTTGGCGCCATTCGCTGATTTCCATTTGCCATTTTTTCTGCTTTTTTGTCACATCATAAAACTCTTAAAGTTTCTTGCATTTGGAAATTCATGCATTTTACTTCACTGGGTATGAATGGAGATAACACATTGGGATCTGGAAATTGATTTAATGAGAAAGCTGTATTCCTAAAGTGAATGCTGTTACTTCATTGTAAAAAGTTAAAATACACAGACCGATTTGCAACATTGCATTATGGTGCTTCATTTGAAAATGAAGGATGTTTAATAGAAAAACACAGCAATTAATTATTTCAGAAAAATCATAACTAAAACAAAAGTGATTTATGCAATAATGAAATAAACGTCCAATCTACAGTGTTATTTCATTCCAATTTCAGGGAATGGTATGAATGAGGATCCCATCAGTGAGTGAATTCGTAATTTTTTCATAATATGAAATGCTCATTAATCAGCATATATATTTGAAGTCAAGTCATAATAGTTTTACTTCTACACACCTATGTTCCACTAAGCATGGTAATATATAGGCATGTGTTTGTCTCATTTTAAACTTGGGATGGTGTTATTGCAGGTTTTTAACAATCTTTACACAGTCTTTACTCTCAATGTACACATAAGTTATTTATCAGGGAGTGAATTTTTTGTGGCTTTCACTAATCCAAATCTGCATCTCAAAAACTGACATACATACAGCACTTTTTTGTTTACACACTCTGTCATTACCTATGTGAACGGTTCTACATATGAGAATATTGCAATTCATATTTGTTGCCCATAATCAATAGTTCTCTTATTTAAAAATCTTATTGGAAAATATTTGGATTATTTTATTCCTATGTAACGTCATATTTTCTACACAATACTGATAAATCTCA